>JACAXG010000220.1:516446-558630 GCA_018881555.1 Amblyornis subalaris | reverse complement strand
CACTGCTGAATTCCCGGGTCGTTAAAACGCTGCTCTCAATGGTTTTCAGATTGACGTGCAGCTGAATATCATGTCCTTCCTGTCGCCCCAAGATTTGTGCCATTTAGGAAGCACGAGCTGTTACTGGAGAACAGCTGTGCAAGACCCGTTGTTGTGGAGATATCTTCTCCTCCGGGATCTCCCCTCTTGGCCATCTGTTGATTGGAAATCGCTCCCAGATGCGGAGATTTTTAATAAAGTCTGTTCAGAGGCTGGCGATAATGCACTCTATGATTACATGGCAGTGTAAGTATCTCTTACATGACTTCAACTCTCTCTACAGCAGTAATATTCAGCCCACAGGCATGTTTCATATTTACAGCAATAAAGCTCTGCTGTAAGCTGCTGTTTAAATTTTGATGTGTCTCAAATCCATTGTTTATTTTGGAAATACAATTTCCTGTTGCTCCGTGGTCTGGTCAGGTCTTTCTGTTTGGAACTCAACAAGAATGTAAAACATTGTAAAAAAAGACAAAGCTAATGCTATAAAAAAGTAAAGCTTTTTATAAACTGCACATCTACTGCAGCACAGAAATACAGTAATCTCAAAATACTGTATACTGTTGACAAAAAAGTGTTCTTTGCTCTCAGTTACATGGCAAACATTTTAATAAAAGTTCCAAGAAGTCTTCAAACTACAGCAAGGGGAATGAATCTTGATTTTTTTTCATCTTATGTGGAAGATCTAATAATTAGTGCACAGAATAGCAAGTATAATTGTTTTAGCTCTGATTGTCCAAGGCTGTGAGACAAAAACTGGGTTCAACTAATATAGTTGATAAGCATATCAACACACTAAATGTGTTTGGATGACTGAGAAGAACTCTTAAAATAAGTAGATTATTTTGTGGTGACTTCTTTTTTAAACTTCATTAAATTCCCTTAATTTGCAGTAGTGGCTTGTGGATTTGTTCAGGATTTTTGATTTATTTGCAGTTATATTTTCCAAACGTCGTGCTTAACATGTTGCTTTGTGGTAAGTGCTCTAACTTCTGCAATCTCTTTGCTCTTCATCCCCACTTAAGAGATGAGAACAATACACCCAGAATTTGAAGGGCAAAATATATACTGATTTTGAAATTGGATTTAAATCTGTTTAGGTCTGAATCACCTATTTGAAACCACCTGTCACTGATTTGCATTGAGTCTGCATGCACTTAGCGGTTTAGCTGATGTCACCTGAAGCGTTGCAGGGTGGCTACATTTGATGTTTCCTTGAAGTGGTTTGTCCAGCAGCAGCCTGCCATGACTGCAGAAGCAGACTGAAGCTGCTGCTCTAGGATATCTGACTCTTACTCTTTCTCTCAATTACCAAAGTCTTTCCATGCCTTGTAGCTTCTGCACATATAAGTTTGCAGACAACACTTGCCTCCTTCCATGGCTTGCGTGCTCTGTACCTGCAGGGGAAATGGTTCTTTTCAGGTGGCTACTTGTTTCAAACACGAAAGCAGTCTAATTAAGGTTTAAATGCACTCACAATTCTCATTTTTAAATTTTTTTTTAGGTGACTGCTCTGCTGTGATGTTATTTTACCTATATTTTGTGTTCAGTTAGGATGGGGGAATTTGTGGTTTTTTTTTTCTTCTTTTAAAAATAAACTCTTAAGATCTGTAGTTAGAAGTGTACTAATGTCCAAAAAGTCAGTATTTGGACTTGAAAAGAACTGATGGCTTTGCCTGCTTTGTACTGGTGCTTGAAACCATCCGTTTGGAACTTTATCATTTTTGACCTATGCTTTGAGCTGCAGCAGTAGCAAAGCATGAGAAGTGTGGGACCTTAATCAATTTATGTTGTTTGATTAATACCTCTTTTGTATTTTGTGTTTAATTTCTAGTTGCGTCTATTTTACACAGATATAAAAGGAGCTGTCCTCAGGGTAGAAGAAGTTTGAAATCAAGCCGTCCCCGGTATGGCGCTGTGACTTCCTTTTTGCAGTCCCTGGTCACTCAGGCAGAACCTCGCTTTGCTATGTTTGGGCCAGGTTTGGAAGAGCTGGAAGACTCTTTAGTGCAGAAGATGATGACATGCCCAGAAATTCTGCTAGTAACTGGCCTACCTCATAGACAAATTCATGGTAATGATGGTTTTGGCTTTTGGCCTTCATATTTTGTAAACAGATGTAACACAAAAAACTTGGGGGGAGAAATGGAGAAAAGGAATGATTTTTTTGTGCCCTTGAAACTCAGTAGAATCACGGAAACCATTTTCTCACTTTGAATTCATTCAGAAGGATAAATGCAGTGAGCATTTGGGACACTAGCTTCAGTGAATTTATAGTTAAATTTGCACATAGTCAGAAGGATCATTTTGCTCCTTGAACTTCTGTTTTCATCCAAAATTCCATGTTACAGCTGCCATTGTAATGGATAAATGCAGAAAGGCATTTCAGTAATGCTTGGAGTAAGTGGCTAAAAAATGCATTTGTGATTTTATATAGGAACTTAAGACTGATCCTTATATGATTCAGTACTCTGATATCAAATGGTGTAAAATTCATTTAGAAGAGTTACAGGAGCAGGTGAGGGATTTTTTTGATGTTTAAAAGAATAGGTTTTTAAGTTTAATTCCACTTCAGTCCAAGCCAGACACAAAAGCATGTTACTTTTAAACTAATGGTTATTTCAGCACATCAGAATTTAAAAAATTGTATTTATAGGAAACATGAAAATTATTTTAGTAGTTTTTTTATTTCTCTGTTACATCCTTTTCAATGCAGCTTGTCACAAACAGACTGGAGCCTTTGCTATGGCAGTTTCAGCTAATTAACAGAAGTCTAGCTCCTTTCTGATTTAGGTTTCTAGGTTCAAGTCTAATGATCAAAAACATGGAAATACCTCATTATTTTCTTTTAGTACCATTGGCTTGATTTTCATGACATTAAAAGTCTGACCAATTGAAGCATGTATAAAATTTAATTGTAAAATAGTAAATCTGCTATCCCTAACAGCAATATCTAGGCTTGAATATATCCATTTTGTGGCACCACTGGTATTTTCAAACTACCACTTAGTTGTATTGAGTAGTCAAATAGTTGTAATCTCATATATTCATTTTTTTCCCCTGTAGGAATTGGATCAGGAGTCAGTTTTCAGTTTAATAACAGTCAAAAATTCAATATTTTGACATTGTATTCCACCACCAGGTAAGATAAGATTTGTTTTCCTCCAAATAAAAAATACAGTTTCTCATTCATTTCATACATTTCCTCATACTCTTGTCATGTGACTTTTATATTGACCTTTATAAATTGAAGCTTGAATGTATGTCTTTGCTTTTCCTTTATTTTTTCAACCAGTAAGTTTTCACATGGGAGTTATAAACGTTTTCCAAACCTTACACGTACCAAATGTGTATGACAGGTACATAACAGGTGCTTCTATCCCTCTTGATACCTTGAGCCCCTCTTGAAAAACTATATAAACTCATCCTGGAGTGTATTTTCATATGCATCTTGCAGATTGCTAACCATCTGTATATGTACGCTCAGAAAGAAAGGAGGGTGGGGAGGGGCAGGGAGAAATGAAACTATTTTGCTGGCTCAGCCCATTTTCCTGTCCCTTTCCTGTGCCGCCTAGACTTTCAAGATTGAGTTTTGGCATTCTCAGTTAACCTGACTACTGAAATATTGAAATATCTTTCAGTGTGGAAAGGAGGAGAGCTAGGGCAGAGCAAGCTGTTGCTGTGAATAAGATGTTTTACCAAGAGAACAGCGTAGTAGGGAATCAGCAAGCTGTGCACTACAGTGTAATAGCTCAAGTGAAGAAGGTGTGCGAAGTAGTTGATGGATTCATTTATGTTGCTAATGCAGAAGCCCATAGAGGTAAGGGGTTTCTTTTTTTTTGTTTATGTTTTGTGAATAACTGAAATGTTAGATTACAAAGAATATGCAATACATCAAAATCCATGTTCTGGTGCATTCAAAATCTGCTTTATTAGTGCCATTTCTTCATGGTTCATCCTGTTGAACAGGTCTCCTATCCTATACACTCTGATCAACCTGTGAAGTGTTATGGCCTCTTCTTTTGTTTATGGCACATACTGATATGGTTGCTATCTAAATTACATGTAGGAAATTATCTGGATTAAAAAACAAAACAAACGAAAACCTGGGTATGTGTAGGAGAAGCCTGAAAATACATTGTTTGTGGTGTAATAGCCTGGAAACAGACCCTTCACGGGGAAAACTGAGTGAAAAATGGAATATCTCTAAATTACGTTAGTCGTGTAAGACAATAATCCAAATAAGAACTATGGTAATTGTCTTTACATTCATTACCTTTAAATGGAGGAAAAGGGCTAGCTCAGGGAAGACATGGGTAAAAAGAATTTGAAGGGATACACTAAGGCAAAACGTGCATTCAGTAGGGAAGAGCTGCTGACTGTACAGTGCATGAGTATTTCTGAATGGCTTGGTGCAGTTTTGATCTCTGTGAGGTACTCAGAAAACACTCTTATGTAAAGGACTGAAATAGACTGCCTGTAGAATCTATGGAAATCTTTAAATAACATCTAAATGTCATCAATATCTGTGTAACTTAAGTGCAGACAAATCAGTCTTGTGATAAGCAGAATGAGATCATTTGGCCCTTCCAGCCTTCTGTCTCATCACCTCTGAAATAAAACAAAACCAAACTCCCTCACTTTTTTGTATTTGCATATATTTAAGACTCATATATTAAAAATTGTTTCCTAGAGCGTGATCGTCAGGAGGAGCTGGCTCGTATTCTGGCAATGATTGATCCAGCCCTCGGGCCTCCAAACAGACCTCTGCTGGTTTTGTCCTGTGTCTCTCATGTTGGTGTGAAAAGAATTCCATGTGTTTACATGGCACATCAGTTGCAACTAAATCTGCTACATCAGCCCTGGATGGTACTTGCTCTTAAACCTTTATTTTCTGTTTCTCTGTGGTTTAAATTTAATTTAGGTTTTCAGGTTCCTGAACCATGCCTACTGTTACAAATGGGAGAGGGAGTTTAAACCAGGCTTCTGCCTTTGCTCAGATTTCTGGCAGTAGGCAGCAGCTTTGCTGAGGCATCCAGCACCCCAAAACCACTCTTGCTTGCAAGTTCGTAATCATGACCGATCAGGTCTATTAAAACATGAATTATTTATTGAATAGACATAAGAAAAACAACAGACGTAAGATTGTAAACAGACTTCTAACTACACAGGATAAGCAAAAGAAACACTGCTAGTAGGTTCATATATGAAATAGTTCACAATAATAAAGGTACCTGTTTGTCAGCTAGTGAAGAAATAGTATAGATTAGGAAACCAGTGTAACTTACCAACAAAAGATAGTGGTGTACA
The DNA here is from genome assembly GCA_018881555.1 of Amblyornis subalaris. Lineage (NCBI taxonomy): Eukaryota > Metazoa > Chordata > Aves > Passeriformes > Ptilonorhynchidae > Amblyornis > Amblyornis subalaris. The sequence continues at coordinate 553,281 of JACAXG010000220.1, read as the reverse complement.
GAAGTCTCCTTTCACTCAATTTCTAGAAGAGTGACTCAAGGCTGACATCTCAACTTCGAGGAGAACTCTCCACACACTCAGTGTGTAAGAGATTTCCAATTTCATGAAAATTATAGTGGTCTTTTATAGATGGTAAAAGTGTTGTGTTTGTCAGTCATGAATTTCTCCTTATCCTTGCACATCCTTTCCCAGCAGGGTGCTTATTGCTAGCTAAGGATGTTTTTGAGCCAACACAACTCACCATAGGGCAAGCTATTCTGGCTTCACTTAGCCATGGTGGAAGTAGATAAGCTTTTTGCTGTATCAGGAGTGAAAGGTCCTGTCACACCTACCTAAGCAGGTGTGCACCTTTCAGCCCTAATACGTGAGCTATCCACTTAAGTGACGGATTTTGCTTCTCTGGTCCTCTAAGATGAATCATTAGTCTGTCTGAACAAAAGGAGCTAAGTGGCCTGCCCAGAAGCACACAAGAGACTTCAGATGGAGCCAGAATGTAAGGAAGGACAAATGATGGTCTTGAAGGGAGGAAGGAAGCTTCAGTTAATTTAAATCTAAATTTCCTGGGTCACAACCTTGGACACAAGATAGATTTTTGGGACATTTTAGGAGACTGTTAACTGTCACTCACTTGATGTGATGTCTTAAGTTTTTGACAGATCAGTTTTTTAACTAGGGTGTGAGGTCCTGAACCTGGTTTTTTATGCTTGTCAAGCACAGTATATATCAGCACAGTGCAGCCACACAGAATTAATTTTAGTTGATGTTGTGTACAGAAAAAATTCTGATTTGGGATGATTCCTTTGTTTTCATAAGGAAAATGTTTACAGGCTTTTTACAAAAATACCATTTATAACAGCTACTTGATAGGATGTTACAAAATCTGAGTGTTAATAATATGCATTGAAGTCTAGAGCTAGCAGCATTTTTGCTTTAAGAGTTACAAGAAGAATTTTCAAGTAGATTGTCATCTGTAAAGTAAATTAATGTTCCAGAGTAGCTGATGGAACAATTGAAAAAAAATTCACCCTGATAACCAGAGTGAAAGCTTCCCTAATATGAGGGTGGTTTTTGTATTCCTACTCTTACAAAACCTGTTTTGTCTAAGGGACCTTTACACCAGTAATAAAAATTTAGATTTGATACAAGTGTTTCTGACTTTACAGATAGACACAGAGTGATGTTAAAATACTGTTAGATCCTGTTAGCTGTTATCTCGAATACATCGGCTTTTTAATTTTATTTTCACAGATGCAGGATACTGTAGCTGCAACTTTAGATGGATTGCTAAATGGAATTGAGTGGCTCTTGGAAGAAGCAAATTGTAAAAATGCACAGTAATGGAATTAGGTATTGTTGTACTGTATAAACCCTTCGGTGTTTTGCATTTCAGTGGAAGTGAGAATCTTGACCTTTCTGCCAGAGTGCTGTCAGAAGGGAAAATTAAAAGGCAATCCTGCATATATTTCACTGGACATACTTAAATCCTTAACGTTCTTCCAACTATAGTCCTGAATTAGAAGTACAAGTAGGATTGCCTGGATTCCAGCAGCTGTGAAGACGTGATCTGGGGGGATCTGGGCGGGTTGGTTTTTTTTTTTCTTTCAACCAGGGGCCTTTGAGTACAATCTTTTCTCAATGTATCTCTTCTGTAAATATACGTAATATTACATTAGTTTATCAGCACAGCCCTATCACACATTCAGTAAATATATTCAGTGGAGATCTTTACAATGACAGTTCCTGACCAAAGAAAACATACTGTAGGTTGTACAGTAGTAGGTTGACAGAAAGATAGTAACTCTTTCAAAAGAGTACATTCCCCTGTATTTGTTGAGAAAAAATGCCTAGACAAAAAATAGAGGGGATTGTCAGCCCAGACCAAAATTCTTAGAAGCAAACAAACACTCCTGTGTATGAATTGTTGTTTCTTGCTTGTGATATCACCATGACAGACTTCAGCATATTATGCTTTCTGTTGCACTGAAAGTATTAGCTTGAACTGGACATGCCTCTGATTTCATGAACAAATGTTAAATGGACTCATTAGTACTTCAGGACTTTACTGTATACATAGACTATCAGTTATTCAAATAGTTGTGGCCATGTGCAGATGTAAATTGTACCTGTCTTGAAGTTTTCTACACAGTTGCAAATATTTTTATAAAAAAGGAAGCAACATTTTAAAGTTGGAATTGTGTTTTCCATATTGATGTCTTTTGGGATAGTCATAGTCTTCCACCTTGTCATGTTTTTATTATTGGGTGAACATTCAGAAACTTCTCTTGGATTTCTTGCCTGCACATTTATTTGTTTTATTCTGGGCTTTTTGTGTTTTTCTTATCTCTATGGAAATTCAAGTGTCTCACAATTTTTTCTTGGTACCTAGATAAATGATTGCAGGGTGCACATACAGCTGTAATTGCCCTCAATCTGGGATATGTGAGTGACGCTCAGCACAGCTATGTCAGAAACATTCAATTTGAGAAGGTGTTTGGGATATTTAATGAACTAGAAAGTGTCTTTTTTTTTTTTCATCTTTATGCACAATTAATTCATCTTCCTAGATACTTTTGTATCCTCCTCAGGACATATGGGAGTTGAAGAAAAATCCATTGGAAGATGTATGATGAAAATTCTGTGGTTTATCCCTCTTTTTTTAAAATAATATATGTGTGTTTTGCCCTTTAAAATAGAGCAGACACAATGGATTTATGAGTATTTGGGGTAAAATTCCATGTTTTGTAACCAGGTGTATGTGACTTTCCTGCTAGTCATCATAATTTCATAGTAGTCTATATGCAGGGGATTGAATGCAGCAACCTGATGCTATGTTAGCTACCACAAATGTGGTGGGGTTTATGGAAGATCCTCATTGTACTTTCTTCATAAGGAATAAATTATTTTTTAAAGAACAATATTTAGAGTCTTTCTGCATATTTCTATGTGTGCAGACACACTGTAATCACACTGCCATAACAAGTTACCATTGTCATCAATAGTCATTAATGAACAAGATTATTGTATGTTACCAGTTTAATTAACAGAAATTAACTCACTGTCATTTCAAAAGGTCAGGATAATGCAGAGTACATAATTTTTCTTAAACTAAAGAACATCAGTTATGTTATCTTAAAGCTAGGATAACTTTCAGAATTACAAGTTTTAAGGGTACAGTCTAGAAAACAAACAGTGGGAATGAGAAGTCCAGGCAGTCACAGAGCTCCGCGATTGAGTGCTGTGGTGGATCAACACAGATAAGGAAGATGAGCATGTACACTGTCCAGAGGAGCAGCTGAGATGCACGGAGGTGTGCTGTGGAAGAGGCAACCAGCCTGTTGGGCATACATACAGCAAATAGTTGCAGAGATGCACTAGTTTTTAGATCTGACAATTTCTGCTATTTAAATTCCTGAGTCTGCTGAATAAGCATAGTGAGTCAATTAAGCTTGGGACTTACATTGTTACAAATTCAAAAACAGTTGGATGTGGAATATCAGAACATGACTTAAATGTACTTTAAAACCTTTTAATGTAAAAAAGACCTCTTTTTTTAGTCTAGTTGGTCTTGTATTTATCACAGTAGAGAGAACTATGATGAGCTTGTGAAAAATACATTAATCAGGATCTGGATCCCAGGAAGCTTGCTTTCCTTGAGATTAAGGATTCTAACAGCACTAGAAAAAAAATCGCTTTCCTGCCTACTGAGGTAGGATGTTTACCTAAACAGTGCTCACAAAATGAAAGGTTAAAATGACAATACACATGATTTATAAGAAAACTCAGTTGCTGAGGCTTCACCTGAGCAGCTTCAAAAAAAATGGCTAGTGGGGATGCTAACTTTCAAATCTTTGAAACTTTGAATAACAAAAGTGCCTGCTGCCAGCTCCAGAGCAGTGCCTGGCAGCACCTGCCAGGCTTGCAGGACAGAGGCAGCACACTGTCCCTCGCGAGAAGTCTCGCAGGTTAGGATGAGGATGGAGCAGCCCTGGGTGGTCACAGAGGCTGTGAGCGGGAGTGTCAGGACCCTTCTAGTTGCAGCTTCAGAGGGGAGCTGTGGCTCACCGTGTGCCGTGCAGGATGGCACTGCTGGATGCTGTCCAGGCAGTGTCCCTACATGTACCCTTTGACAAAATTGTTTCAAGTAATCAAGTGCACTCCCTTCTCAGCACAGGAAGAAGGTGCAGTTATAGAAAAACCTATGGGAAAATCAATATGCTTTTCAAAGGCTTATAGACAGGGAATATGCTGCCTCTTAGTCTGGTGGGTATTGCCAATATCAATTTGTATGGTAGCATGAATATCGCACCTAAAGAGAACAGATGGAGTTGCTATCAGGAAGATGTATGGAAATAATTCCTGGCATTATTGCAAAGTGATTGATGTTTTAGTCTGTGATTTAGTATGTCTTTCATGCCACTCTAGCACTAGTGGTTCTGGATAAAATACTTTCCTCCAATACATAAGTAGAGAAATAACATTTTTTGGTCAGTTACAGAAGGTGATATTACAGCTAGAGCCTGTGCTTAAATTTCAGGCCCAGAGGATGTTTGAACAAAGGCTGCCCTCAGTTCTCTTAGGAGGATGAAACTGCAATCAAGAATGTAGGCAGGCACACAGCAAACAACAAAACACGGTGGATCTGGATGAGGGATTGATTTAAGAACCAGTGAGATTAGATGAGTCCTGCAGCAGCTCACTCCTGCTCTACCATTACCCTGTCAGTGCTGAGGAGCTCTTCGCAGGTACCAGTCTGGGCATTACTGGCCAAGGTTCCTGGGAGTGTCCTCCGGCCACTTAAGTGTCTTAGTGGCCCTTTGCTAGATTTTCTCTGGTTTGTATCTCATATACTTCTGGCTTAAAACTGGACACCCTTCTCCAGATTCAGACCTACAAGTCCTGGGCAGAGGGAAGTTGAGTACTTGTCCTCAATGTAGCGTTTATCACTGCATGGGCACACTACTGAATCCAGGTTCACTGGTCTACCGGGAGCTCAGGTCCCCTCAGCAGAGCTGCTCCCAAACCAGTCACCTGTTCTGCACTGGTGCACAGTGTGTTCCCTGCCAGAGGCAGGACTTTGCCTTTGCCTATCACCAGGAGGTTTCTGAATCACCTGTCAGCCCACTGAACGGGCTAACAATAGTCTCACTTGCAGTATTTCTGGCTGTCCTTGCACAAGGAGCCTACTATCTCTGGGCACACCAGCCTGCATGCGATAGCATGCAGAATCACCTAATGGAAGAAAAAAGGCACTCAGCCTTTTCCTGAAGGGTGACATCAATCAAGCCATTTGCTCCATCAAAAGAAAGTTGAATAATACTAGTCTTAGAGCCTCAAAATAGATTGCTCCGTAGTATGCAAACTACTATTAGACAAGAGCTGTAAGTATGAAAATCTGATATAGTTCCAGAAAGATATTTCACCCAGCTCTGAGAAGTGTTTCACTATGAAGTAATCCTGATGACAACCCAGAAAGACCTACTGTATTCAGGAAATTATTTCATTTTGCATTCTTTGCAAAGTGATACCAATAATCCACACTTTTCTCATGTAAGAATAAAGGAACTGGGGTGGTTAGTGACTGAGGGACTGAGGGCTGTACTCCTTATTCTGTAGTGCTCTTTTGCTAAAGGAATATTATTTTGGTGTGGCATCTCTCATGTCTTCCCCACAGACTTGAATTATGAACACACTTCATGCCTGATGTCATGGGAGACATGTTCCATAAATGTGAACATATAAGGGCTACTCATCAAGAACAAAACCAAGCCTTTTTCTCTATTTGAATCAAATAATCTTTTATGAAAGGTTTTTATACAAGTTCCCTAAATGTATCTAGAAACACCAATTGCTTACAACTTTCTCTCATAAGACTGATGTTGTTAACAGCCGTTTCCCTTAGAAACTCAGCTGGCTTAATCTTAAATTCTGTGAAGATTTAAAACAATGTCCATACCTTCAGTTCACATGAAAGCAATAGGTTAAATTCAATCTGCATAGGTGCTGTACATTAAATTCTGTGGGATAAATTAATTTAAATTTTTTCTTGAATCTGAATCATGAGGATTTAAGTAAATGAGTTACCTGGGAACCCTCTTTTAAGAAGATAACCTTACTCATCACACATCCAGACTGTGGGCAGTATAGCATAAGTATGCACTGACACAGCTGCACATTAAGCTTTCTTGAAAAAGCACAAGCTATTTGGAAGAAAATAAATGCAAATTACAAGTTTAACTAACAAACAAAAGACTTTTATGGGATTTTTTTTCCAAAATCACAGACTCAAATTTTGTAAAAATATAAATTATTGAAAGCAAAGAACCTAGTTACCTGATTACTGCTACATTCATCTACAACAAGAGAGGAAACTCTGAGTATAATCAATATGTGGTTGAATTGTGTACTTGAATTCAAGCATCTTTCAGTCCTTTATTGAAAAGAATTGCTGCTGAACTAGTATCAATATCCTTCTCTTCAGCTGATAGACTTGAACTGCTTTTAGACTCACTAAAACAAACAAACAAACAAATTCTACCAAGTATTTATGTTTTTTAACTTGCTTTTTATCACAGGAACTAAGTTGATATAAATCAGCTGGTGTACAGACACACATTTTTGACTCGCACTATTCTCTGATCACTTGTTCCAGTCACAATTAGCTAATAAAATAGAAATAAACTGAAAAATAAATGACATATTGTTGTAAAGATTTTTAGGGGTGTCTTGGTATGCCTGAAAGGTGAAATAGTTTGAGGGCCCCAACTGAAAAGGAGGCATTGGAAACTGCTGCCACAGTAACCAACGAGATTCATGGCAGGCAATCAAAATCAACAACCATGGAAAATTCTGACTAACATTCAATAACCTGATATTGATGTTTCCACAGTGCCTATTGTCTCTGGGTGTCCCTACTGCCACCTGAGTCACACCCTCAAGCCTAACATGCTGAGCCAGCTCTTGTCTTACTCTCCCCCAGTGGTACATTCCATGCATCTCTGGTCTCTAAGCATTCCAGCAGGGCAGTTCCCTTCCTGCTCTGTAGTCTATGCACCAGATTAATTTCATTGGCCTGATTTGTGATTTGGCAAGCAGATGATTGTGAAGTCAGAGGGGGGGAAAATGCAGAGCTGTGCTTCATCTGGACTACATGAGATCCTGCACTCAGAGGTGCAGCCATTTGCCAGGAATCCTCTCCTAATCACATCCGGGAAGTATAAATTTACCCCGTATTTGAGTACACAGAGTTGCACATACACCAGGAGAAAGGAAGGTGTTGGAATGTTTGAAACACATCCACAGAATTTCAATAGTTCAACAGCAGAAAGGTCAGGTTGCTCCAGTGAGGGGCTTGCAACATACCCAGAGATTGTCAAGCTTCATATTATCTGAGTGCAAGGTAGAAGTTGGCACAACAATTAGGGCATCACTCGTCAGAAGGGGTATCATTTTCCTGACACCTCTGAAGTATCCAACCAGACTGTCTACATTTGGAAGCTGTCTCCAATTAGATATTGAATTCAGAAAAAATAAGCTGTTCTTGAAAAACTGTAAGAGGGTCCAGCCCTATTCCAAAATAAAAGTACTTTATTCACTTGAAGTGGGTCAAACTGCACCAGAAGGACATACCCCTTTTCTGGGAAAAGAACATCAGCACACTGGATTTATACTCTGAGATAAAATATTGTAAAACAGTCCCAGAGTAAATTCATAGAAGGCAAGTCTTAAATGACAATGTCCTTTGAGATAAATAAATACTGTATTTCCAAAATAGAGATGCAATTTATAAATTTATAACTTATAATAATCTTTTGAATTAGGTCTTCTTATTTCTTCCTGGATCATCGTTTGACACACTGTGACCACAAGGGGTCTGTGAAACACACATCCTGGCCCCAGCAAGCTGTGGGCCATGCTTGCACCTACTGCAGCTGCAGCAGATCCCAAAGAGACACCCTGGGGCAGTGCTTGCACCTTGACAGCACTGTATGGTTACAGCTCACAGTCCATCCCAGCTGGCAGCAAGCCATAACAAGGAGCAATGCAGCCTCATCTCCTCTGAGGTTCCAGTGCACTGGAGCGCATCCAAGCCCTGGAACTTACTCCCAGTCACATTGATAAAGAGCTGTAACCAGTTCCTAAACAGAGCATAGCCTAAATCCACTAAAATAAAGTTCCTGCTGTCTCAAGTCAAGACAGGATTGGGATCCTCTAACCCACTCACGCAGATCAAGGAATCGCTAAGAAGTCCTCTCTGCATTTGCCACCAAGGTTTCTAAAGACAAGCTTTCATCACACGACCATTCAAGGATACTTGAGTAGGATGTTGTTGAGAGTATCTAGAGACCCAAAGTGCCTATATAAAAACAAACATTGAGATAACCAGAGAGCATTTTGGAGATTTGGTGCTACTTTAGCACGTTGCAACACCACTGCTCCTAAGAATTTGGTTTATAATATTTAATTCTGTTGTTTGTTTTAGCTCTTTGAGACAGACTGAAAGTCTTGGGTAAAAAAATGCTCAGTTTATACTCCCAATTTATACCCTGCCTTTGTCTGGACACTGGCAATATTCTGTTCTGCTTGTTGCTGTCAATCACACACAGAGGTCACAGTGCTGTTCCCTTAGGAAACTGCCCCATTGTTTGCAGAGGTTCCTGTACAGACTGTGTATTTTAAAGTCTAGGACATCAGAGTGCGTTTCTGCCATAAATTTAATAAGGTCAGTGTTACTAGTCCTTTAATATGCTTAATGTGCTGTAGAATCTGACTACAGATTCAGATACTTCAAGTACCACACATGTGAGAAGGATCATCTAAGTCAGTAGTACTCACATGTCTGAAATTTAGCACATGAGCTTTTGCAAAATGAGTGTCTTACTTTTCCTTTAGAAATTATGAAAGATATATATATGTAGATATAATAATTCATTGAATTTGTTTCTTATTAGTTGAAGTATTCTAATCAGGCTAATGTTGAAGCTCTAGGTTTATTTGATTATACAGACAACTTGGCTGATTTCATTGTCAGAAACTGAGGACTGCAATTCATCTAATACTGTGCTCACCACTTCCCCTCTGGATAGAAAAAAGAATCACCCTTTGCTTTCTTTGGGGTTGGTGCAGTGATTCTCCCTCTTTAGCAAATTGCTACAAGCCTGTGTTTCAGCTACTGGCGTAACTCAGTCTGCAGCATAATGAGGAATCTCCCTAACCAGGGCAGGCTAGAAGAACTTAGTTTCATAATGAAACAAAAATGAATTAGCAATATAATTTTCAGTCAAAAAAACAGACACCAATCAATACCAGTGACAGAAAAAAAGTCTGCTATTTACTTTGATTATTTACACTGACTATTTACCTTTGATTCAAGAACCAAATGCATTTTTATTGATCTGCATATGGACACCTCTTCCAGTAACTGTCATTCTCCTTTTCCTTACTTCCAACCCTGCTTGCAAGGGTTTTGACCAGAATGAAGAGAGGCACATCTCATATGCTCCATGTCCTGGTTGTTTTCCAGTTCTGACAGCTGCATTTTACCCTGAGTTCTCACTTTCTTCCATTACCTGTACTTCTCAAAGTTGCATCTTCCCTGAGTTTTCCAGACTTTCCAGTCTCCTCTCCCTTCTCTGACTGCTCATCACATCTCTGTTTCTTCAGTATCAGTCATTTATATAAGATCTTTGGAATGACCATGGTGGGTTAGAGATGATAATCTCTAGCAGATAGATATATAATCTACAGTGACTGGACATGAAATGTATTTTCCCAGCCCCCAACGATTTTTTTTTCCAGACCTTCTGAAGCAGTCATGATATCTTTGCATTTATTAACACCAATTTTCTCCTCCTTGTCCTTTTTTGTGTGGCTGTCTCTTTTTTCTTTGCATGTTTTGGAAGCCCGGCTCATCTATCATCTTTTCATGTAGAAGAATCATGGTTTCTCTTTATAAAATTCTCTGTATCCAAATTTTTTTTTTTTACTTCTGCAGCACCTACTGTTCTCAGCCAAAGGCATGGGAGCAATTTGAGCAAGGTACCGGTCAAACAAAAAGTGGGAAGATAGATCTCACTCCAGTGCAGCGACTATTTAACTATAGGGTAAGAAACACAGCTGGATAGTAAGTGGGAGTGCTTGGATCAGATGAGAGTGGATGACTCTGCACAGTGATCCAGGCACCAGAGTAAAACAAAACTTTTAAGACATTTTTCTGTATTTACTCCCTTTCTGATGTTGCTTTAGGTAAACGGTCATCTTCACTGTGTCTCAGGATTGTCCATCTTCTTCCTACCCTCACGGTGGCTTCTTTGTCTTGTCTGCAAAACCAGATTGTGTAAAATTTCACTGCTGCTTCTTTCATTTTGTTATGAAGAATCAAAGATTCTTTTTCGTATTCACATTCCTAAATCACGGGAAGTGAAAAGAAGCTGGAAAATCTATCACCTGAAAATATAATTTGGCTAAGTTTGACAACTGAAAAATATGTTTAGAAATGTTCTATCTGAATAGCCCTTTTACAAATTCTAGGTCCCACTCTCTTGATGATCATCAGTTTCATACACTTTGAAGTGTACTGCACTCGAAAAGAGTTTGTGAGCTTCTGGGCCATGCATCAGTCTGCTGGCTAATAGGAAATAAAAAAAATTTAATCTGAAACCTAAACTGAAAACATGAGCTGAAGGCTGGGAGAGAAACTGGATGGTCTAAATATGTTTTTTCTGTTGTGCTTCTCTTGGAACAACTGAATTCTTAGAATTTAAAACAAATCAGATATATTTCAATGCATGTCTTAAACTTAGTTCAGAACCAGCTCTCGTAAAAATACCAGAATGACAAGTCTCAGTGTTTGATCCACAGATAAGAAGTCAGGAAATAAATTCTCATTTTCAGAAAATCTGTGAGCTATTTTTAACAATTGTATAAAAATGCACTATTTTTGTATGGAAATAAGCAACTTTAGCACTCTCTTGAAGGAAAGAACTTTGTACTGTTAAAAATAGCTGTGATACTTGTCATGAAAACTAACCTGTAAAAAATATTACAAATTCCTTGTTATAAGTAAGCACCCATTACTTGGTCCTTCTGTGTTTTTTGGGTTTTTTTCTATTTGTTTTATAAAATCCAGAAAAAGACTGAATGAGTGGTTTTGGTTTTGGTCATTTCCCCCAAAGCTAACCAAATGGGACAAGGGTGCAGAAAATCTTGGAAAATTAATTTTAGGTATGTGGCAATGATTTCTCCATTATATGCAGGCATTGTGATGGAAAGAATATTTGACTTCTAAACTATGTATGAAAAATAGGGAATGGAAATGTTGGGACACTCTGTGACAGCAGACAAAGTATCTCAAAGCAAGGGTCAACAGCCAGACATTCACAGGCCTAAAGTTCTTTCTCTCTAACAGAATTCTACGTGTAATCCTTTTTAGTGGTGGCCCAGCCCACTCGTGGGCTGTGGCAGACCAATGCCCATCAGGTGCTCGCCCTCCAATGGACGGATGAAGGTGGATCTGTGGGTGGATCCGAGGGCGGCATCTAGGTCTGGACCACATCCCCCCAATCCAGAAAGTTCTTCAAAGTTCGGTACCCTGTTGGTTCCCTGTCCCTGCTCCCGCCTCCCTGTTTCCCTCTTTGGTTGTATGTTTCTTGTTACCACCCCATTGGTTGTTTCCCATTGGCTGTTCCCTTCGACTTCTCCCTCTTCTCCCCCTGTATAAAAACCCCTGCAACCCTCAGATTGAGGTTCTTCACCTCTGGACCCTGTGGATAATAAACCATCTGCAGCCTAAGTGAGGAATCCCTCTCCATCCTTTACTTTCGGAGATGCGAATTTGTCACCTCTGGCAAGCTAAGGAGCACTCCCTTAGATAGAAGCCAGCATCAGCAGGAGATCAGCTTAAACCTCGCTGAGGGTTTAGCCCTCCCAGGCAAGGCAAGCAGGGAGTGACACTGCGCATTCTCTTGCGAGGACCTCCTCGCTGCCACGCGTCACAATCCTCAATATTTCTGTCTTCATGACGATGAGGGAGAGTGTCACTGCTGCCTAATCAGTTTTCTGTCTGCTGCAGAAATGACAGTGAATGTACTTGTCACTGAAAAAGAACAGAAGGCACTGAACTAAAGAGCTCCCACTGTAGTGACACAAAGCCATAGAATCACAGAAAGGTTTGGGTTGGAAGGGACCTTTAAAGGTCAGCTAGTCCAACCCCCATTTGAAAAGGGGATGCTAATATGCCTGAACAGTACACACCTGAGAAGTCTTTGTAGTTCACACTGTACTGCAAAAAACAGTCCCAGCACTTGAGAAGGATCAACAGCAGTATGATAAGAGGTACTTCAATACCATCTCTGCAGTGCTCAATTATTTTCACCTGTTTGCCTAAAGATTTATCTAAAACTAAAAAGAAACTTGAACAGTTTGAAATTGGTATGCCTACTACTAAATGTACAAACGGCAGAAAGTGCAGCAATGCTGGGAACATTTTGCATTTTTTTACACAACTACAGTTGCTCTTATGTGACTAGTGGAAGAATTTGCCACAGGAAGAGGTTTAACTATGTGAGAAACACACTCGATGAAAAATTTAAAGGTTTATTAACAAAGGACAATAGGGGACAAATGATAAAAATCATCCACTCAAAGCAGAGGGGTACAGCACTGGGTGCGTAGCTGCTGACAGGGTACAGCTAGAGGCACACACTCTGACTCAGGGATACAGTTTTTATACCCTCCCTAGCCCTGCCCTCTTGGAGTGTTCTTATTGGATCGTTGTCCTGGGGGTTAACACCCACTTCCCTCCCCTCTCTTTATAAGAGCTTTTAACAAGATTATACTTAACAATGTAATTAATAAGTGTACCTAACGATTATAATAATTAATTCACTCTCATAACCAGTATTATAATAATTAACAATAACATATAACAATTCATTAATAACACATAACAATTAATTCATTAACAATACTATAATTATTGACTTATTAACAATAACCATTTACAAAAGCCAACTCTTTAACTGTATTTGTAACAACTACATTAAGAATACTTACTATTTCATGTTGATTACTGGTGATTTAGGCCATGAATGGCATGTGTTCCACCAGACCAATGAGTATTACTTGGACTAGCTTTGAGTAACATTTACTGTATCATTCCAAACAAATAAAGACAAAAAGGTTTTTTACTACTTCTTCTTCCCACACAGGCAGATATCTTAGGTAGTATGTTAATTCTGATTGATATAATAACTGTTTGCAGTTTGGGAAGGATACAAGTAAGATGAACTGGAAGACAGAAGAGAGAAAAAAAAGTCAACCCTTCTCATGAGAGAGGAAAAACTAAAGGAATATCCTACCTACAGCAGGATGTTTGTTTGTTTTGCATTTTGTTGTTCTGCTATATTGTTCTGATCTTTTAGACATGGAGATGCCCTGCAGCATTATTACTAGGAAAGAAAAGGCATGCAGCATGTATCAGGCCAGAGGCCTGGTGGCCTTCTGCCCTCTCCAGAGGACCCTCCTTGTTTTATGTCTTTGGGTCTGTAAAGAAACTCATTACATGAGTGTCAAAAGTCAGTGTACCAGGAGTCCAGTCCTGTTTAATGCCTTTATTGATTATGTGGATGAGGGGATTGAGTGCACCCTCAGTCAGTTCATGGATGACACCACATTGGGCGGGGGTGTTGATCTGCTGGAGGGCAGGAAGTTTCTGCAGAGGGATCTGGACAGGCTGGATTGATGTGCCACAGCCAGTGCTAAGAGGTTCAATGAGGTGAAGGTCCACCCCCTGCCCTTAGCTCACAAAAACCCCAGGCAGCACCACAGGCTGGGGCAGAGTGTCTGGAAAGCTGCCCAGTGGAAAAGGACCTGGCAGTGCTGGTCAACAGCAGCTGAACATGAGCCAGTGTGTGCCCAGGTGGCCAAGAAGGTCAATGGCATCCTGGTCTGGATCAGCGATAGTGTGGCCAGCAGGACCAAGGCAGTGATCATCCATCCCCCTGTGTTGTCAGAGCTCAGAAACTTAAAGGTTCCCTTTTTCTCTCTGGAAGCCTTCAGGAATTCTGAAATAAAACTAGAAAAGTGGCTGAATTTCTGTAGGGGAAAGGAATTCCAATTACTTTAAAAAGGAAAAGTAGATGTAAATTATGGAAGGAAGTGATATGGTGAAGCAAATGACCACTGCCTCTGTGAGTGCTAATACCAAAAGGAATGGCAGAAGGCTCTTGTGAATCATAGCAGAGAACAGCTTTTATGTTCTGGGTGTACTTACAGATAACCCAGTATTCAGAAAGGACTGAATTCATTCATCCTGCTTCCATTGTCAGCAAGCAGAGAAGACTTGCAAGAACACTATACCCAGGAAGAAACCCAATACTGTGAAACTCTTGAAACAATGAAAGGCTTTTTGAATCAGGCATCAGAGCCTTCCCAGAAGACGGAAGTCAGTCCACATGGTCTCCTGAAGTTACTTTTTAGCTCTACCTGTAGTTCAAAGATGTAAACATTTTCTATCTTTTCACACATTGATGAAATGAAGATTTAAGATGAACACATGTGACCGAGGCAATCTAAAAGGTAGCAGAGGATTTTGATTTGCTAATTACAAAGAGTGCAGGAGATGGTCTGTCCTGATTAGTTCCCTCTCTATGTTTCACCAGACTTGATGTCTCTCGGGTGGGATGATTTTTGATGTTTACAGAAATTCTTCTGTACATGACAAGATAAAGCCTGAGGCAGGGTGAGTACAGAAAGGAAAGAACAGAAGCATAGGTAAGATGAGAGCCGAACAGGAGAAAAACTCTCACACATCCTTTGAATTATTAATATGGATGCACTCCTGCCTGTCTCCTTGAGGCTTAGGCTACAGAGGTGTTCCAGAGCAGACTCATAAAGAAATATGAAACCTGAAAGGGAAGTGAATATGTCCAATGATGGAACTATTAAATTTGCAGTATCGTTCTTGTCTGGGAAGATAGTTGCGCGATGCCTTGAGGCGGCCACAGGCACTAAGGTGCTGATTCCCACAGCCATCAGATTTCCTGGTGCCACTTGTGCTGGCACAGCTTCATCTCTGGCAGTACTGATGGCAGGCAGCCCATCTACAGTGCCTCAGCCAGAGCATCATCTGCTTCCCTGGGAGAGAGTTGGGAGAGAGAGCTGGAGCAATCAGACAGTGTTTGTACTTCCCCAGCATGAATCCTCCCTTCTCCATGTAAACGTGCTGATTACTTGCACTTGCAGAAATGGAAGACAGTTAATTTTTCATATATCACATGAAAATTCTTAATCCCTTTTCAAAATTCCACTTTATTGCTGTGGAGATATTTGAACATATTCAATTTTAGTTATATTTGACGCTTGTTTCATGTAATGGTAGAACATGGAAAGGTGTTTCAGTCTTCAGGGATCCTTAGAATTATCTGAAATCCCCAGGACAAAATACAGTTTGCAGCATTATGTTCATTTAGGATAATGTTTGGAAATAATAGAGGGAAAGCCATCAGGCTGATTGCTGTGTCCCAAAAGTGCAGGGACGCCCGGGGTGGTGACCAGCATTGCCAAGGCGTCCGCTCTCCTGTTACCCTCCACGATGGGGCCTGGAAGTCCGGTGTGCGACCTTGTATGCATCACATGAAATGGCTGCTCCCGGTGGGATATCAAGGTTACCAACCTCGAGAGCAGCTGTGCCAGTTTAGGATTGGGAACCTCCCTGAGCCAAGAATGTTCCGCCCTGGCAACTATCCAGGCAACATAAGCCGAATCTGTCACCAGGTTAAACGGTTCAGGAAACCTTTCAAAGGCCCTGACGACGGCTGCAAGTTCCACAATTTGCGGAGATCCCTCCACCACCTTAACGTCCTCCACCCACTCGGAGGTTTGTAGGGACTTACCTTTTGTACCTTCTCTGTTTGAATCTCAAAGCCCTCTGCCTCAAGAGCCACGATTACCTTACCAAGGGCCCAGTCCAAATAACGTTGGTTGGGGGCACATACTAACACGTCATCCATGTAATGGTGTATTATGGCCCTGCTTGCAAGCTCCTGGACAGGGGACAGGATATGAGCAACGTACCACTGGCAAATTGTGGGGCTGTTCTTCATGCCCTGGGGTAGCACCCGCCAGTGATAACGTCGCATGGGAGCTTCTCGGTTGATTGACGGCACCGAGAAGGTGAACCGGGGCGTCTCTGGGGTGGAGGGGGATTTGGAAAAAGCAGTCACAGATGTCTATAACCGCTAATTTCCACTGTTGAGGGGGCATGGAAGGAGAGGGCATCCCGGGCTGCAGGGGTCCCATGTCTTCAATGGAGTCGTTGATTTTCCACAGATCATGGAGGAGGCGCCACTTGTCTTTCCCCGGCTTACGGATGACAAACACTAGGGAGTTCCAGGGGCTATTAGATGGTACAATGTGGCCCTTTTGTAGCTGCTCCTCCACAAGTGCGTTGAGTGCGCTTAGTTTTTCTTTTGTTAGGGGCCACTGATCCCCCCACACCGGTGAATCTGATTTCCAATTAAGTGCTTGAGTGGCGTGCTCTGCAGTGGCCCCAACTAAAAATCCCAAGGTGGGGATGGTATTTCCACCCGGGCCCCCCATTGAGACATAAGATCCCTGCCCCATAAGGTAAATCCAGAGTTGACTATAAAAGGACAAAGAGATGCCACTTGTCCTTCCGGTCCCTCTACCTGGATGACATCCCTGCTCCTTTCAGCAGTTAAGGATCCCCCAGTACCCGAGACCACACCTTCATCTGGTCGCCACTCCCATTGTGACGGCCATTCGGTGGAGGAGATGACCATCACATCTGCCCCCGTGTCCATCATTCCAGTCAGGCTGATGTCTGAGCCTCAACAGCGGAGCTTGCAACTCAGCATTGGTTTGTCGCGCCCGACCACCTCTGCCCAAAACGCTGCCGGCGAGGAATAATCCTCTGGTAGCTTCCGTGGCAGGGTGATGGCCTGGGTGACGATTTGGCCTGCTGGGATAAAATATGGAGGGTTATGACATTTGAAGTGTATGTAAAAGTGTCCCTCAGGGCCTATTCGGATGACGCTTGGTGTTATTTCTATGCCTATTGGTGTATTTCTTGTGTCCCCCACCACAAAGATGTTATTGACTGGTACGTTAGTGGAGAGACTCACGGACACCAAGCGACGTTCAGCAGAGGGAAAGTTTTCCGGTTTCAAGGTCACAATTTCGGTTCTTTTCGGCATCACTTGTGTATTGACAGGCGCTCCATTTGTGTCTTTGCGCGGGCCCGMCTTACCGCGCTCATTGCTCAGTTTCCCTGGGCATTTGATGACGTCTCTGGTATCCTTCGCGGACGCCCTGGGGAGACATACTTTGGAAATCTGTTAGGAGGGATTTTGCAGTTTCTAGCCCAGTGACCTCTTTTTCCACATCGGAGACATGCTCCTTTGGGCTCGGTACTAGGGCCCTTGCGTGGGGTATTGACTTGCTCCAGCGCCCCTATCAATCCCCCTCTTTTCTTAATGTTTTCAGGCTCCAGTGCAGCAAGCCGGGTGCAGGTTTCCACCATTTGGTGAAGGGTAGGGGCAGGCTCTTACGGGAGAGTCAGAATAATTCTTTTGCAAGTATCATTGGCATTTGCCTTTGCCAATTCTCTAACTCTTCCCTCATTTCATTATTTTCGACTTGCCTGCTGACTGCTTGGCGTAGTCTGTCTACAAAATCGATAAAGGGTTCATTAAGAGCCTGTTTCACATTAGTATAGGTAGTGGAAGGCACAGATTTCGAAGGCATCAAATGTAATGATTTTTCAGCTGTGCTAGCAACTGCCAGTAGAACCGGTCGCGGTAGTTGCGCCTGGTCCTCTGGTTTGGCCATGTCTCCTTCGCCTGTAAGGTGATTGATTGTAATGTGGGCATGCGCCTGGTCATTTCTGAGAATTGGAAGGACTTCCCGGAGTTGCCGCTTCCAAGTAGTCTCCCAAAGAAGATACTCCGAGGGAGACAGTAAGCACGACAAAAGATTCTTGATATCATGTGGTATCAATGTGTTGGTGGTAAAGGTTGCATGCAGCAGACTCTTAAAGTAACTACTGTCCCTTCCAAATTCTTTTTGGACCTTACACAGTTCCTTTATGTTTTGATAACTGAAAGGTTCCCATCTAGGGTTGAGGCCCTCCCTATTATAGATGACCGGCGCAGCGAAAGTAGTGAGCTCAGGTGTCTGGGCATAAGCATTAGGGGGAGCACTTCCAGTCCCATACCCGTGGGAACTGGATATGGGGTTGTGGGAACCAGAAACTGCAGTGGAAGGGGAGGAGTCAGGGGTCGTGGAAAAAGGGTCGGAGTCCCGGAGGCGGAGGGGATTGCCGACGCAGTGGGAGGGACCCGACGCTGACACTCCTATCAACGCAGCAGGGGCGGGGCCCGACGAAAGGGAGGGGCCTGCCACAGGAACATCCAGGGAGGGGAGGAAGGGGTGGTAGGAAGGAGGGTCGGATGAATTCTGGGAAGAAGGAGACAATATGGAGTCCCACACCACGTGGTGACCGCCATTTTGTCTCGGTCCATTGGAACCGCCATTTTGTCCTTTAACTGGGGGATCATAACTAAGAGAAAAGGGAGTGGGAAAGTGGGTTTGGGACAGGTCCGAAGCAACCTGGCCAGGGTCACTCCGGCAGGGTCACAGGGCAGCTGAGGAGACTGAGGAGGGCCAGGGAGTCGGTAGCAACCCTGTGTCTGAGGACGGTTTGCACCTCCCGATCTCCCCCGCGATGGGGTAGAGGGTTGAGGAATCCGGGGTGAGGTATACGGGGACTGGGTAAAATCTTTAAAACCAGAGTTAATTCTAAGACTTTCTTCCGCTTTTTTAACTTTTCCTCTCTCAGCCATTGAGTCTCTAATTTTTAGCAACAGAGGGAGAAACTTTTTTACTTTGGTGTCCCCCTGTCGCATTAACGACACCAATTTCTCATCAACCGCCTTCCAGAAGGATACTTTATTCACGTCCTCTCGGGACGTCTGCGGAAAGTGAAACAAGATCCATCTAACAAACTTCTTTAACAAGCCCTTAGAAAACTTAATTCCCTCCCCCCGAAGGGATTCCCCAACTTGGACATAGACTTCCCTCTGGCTCCGAGACAGTGTGTTCCCCATCTTAACAACTCTCGGAACCTAGGCTCACCCCCAGCCACAGAAAATGAGCAACAGAACTAAAATACCGAAGATCGGGGTCTTACCCTCTCTCCCTCGGCTGACAAGGCCACATCCACTTACTAGAGACTTAGAGTAGGGTGACTTACCAATAATTTGCACGCGTCCAACGTGTCCTCACCTCCTGCTCCTGTAGCAGGCTGCACCGGGGCCCCACAAATCCGAGTCTTCAAAAAGAAATCCTGTAGCTGGAGTCCTTTGGGTGTTGGACTGCTGCTGTTAGTGTGGAGCTGTCGATTCTCCACCAGCAGTCCCCCCACAGATCACTGCTTCCTAGAACGGAGCGTGCTACACGAGGGGAGGTGGGCACTGAGGACAAACTCCTGCCTCCGACTAGGCAAGGATGTCTTTCAGGGAACCTCTTTGCGGAGGTCCCTGTTCGGGCGCCACCTGACGCTGGGTGAGTGCTTGAGAGTGATTCCTCTTACAGAGGATATGCAGCATTCTTCCCTGCAGAGCCTTGCCTATCCAGAGTCACCAAGGTAACTCTAATGCAGGGTTATAGAGATCGACGTCTGTGGCTGATCCCTCGTTGGAGGAGAGTCACTCAGACTCGCTCAATGGCAGGAGCACGCACGCCGAAGATAAAGAGCCAGGAAGGATCTTTCGTATGGTTTCCAAAGGACTTTATTCCTATGAAGGGTCCAGGGACGAAAGACCAAGATCTGAGGGTGCAGGGGTTTTTAACCAGGGGAGAAAGGGGAGGGGAGAAGGGAAAACAACCAATACAGTAAAGCAGGGTAGGCGGTAACAGATTACATGGAACCAATGGGATGAGTAGCGAGGTGGGAGGTACAGCAGAGAGCCAACCGGGTGTCGAACACAATAGAACCTTCTAGCCAAGGGGAGGACATCTAGGTGAAGGTGCCGCCCTCGGGTCCGCCCATGGATCCTCCCTCGTCTACCCATTGGAGGGCCAGTACCTGATGAGCACCCGCCTGCCACAGCCCAGGAGAGGGCTAGGCCACCACTACAACATTCCATCTTTTGGGAGGCAGAAATTTGTCCATGTCTCAATTGATACGTTCTCGGGGGCGGTCTTCGCTTCGGCACACGCAGGGGAAAGTGCGAAAGATGTAATAACCCATTTCCATCTGGCTTTCGCCACCCTTGGTGTGCCTGCCGAGGTGAAGACTGATAACGGCTCGGCTTACATCTCAAAAAGGGTACAGAACTTCTTCGATCAGTGAGGCATTCGACATTGCACAGGTATACCCCACTCACCCACGGGACAGGCAATGGTTGAGAGAGCCCATCAGAATTTAAAAAGAGTCCTTGATCAACAGTGGGGGGTAGAGCAGAGATCAGTTCACCCGTAATACGACTCTGCAAAGCATTATTTACTATTAACTTCCTGAACAACTCCTTTGAGGAACCAAACTCCCCCGTATACCGTCACTTCCCTAACCACACAGAGGCGAAGTTGAAGCAAAAACCACAGGTGTTGATCAAGGACCCAGAAAGTCATCAAATCATGGGCCCTTACCAGTTTGTCACGCGGGGGAGAGGATATGCCTGTGTCTCCACCCCGGTGGGACCTTGTTGGGTCCCTGCAAAGAATGTCAAGCCCTATCTGACCCGTATAGGACCGCTTCTGGAATTGCCCCCTGATACCACCGGAGAGAATGAAGATGACCAAATGGAGACCACAGAAGCATGGAAAAGGAGAAGGCACTGAGGCGAGGATAATCAAAAAGACCTTTTACTCGCTGTCCTGCCACCCTCTGATGCATTAGCATTTCCTTCATGTGAACCTTGTCCCTGACCTGAAACCCTTGTTTAAAACCTTTTTCTCTAATGCTTTCCGTTGCCTATATTTAACAAGAGGGAGAACTTCCATTGGGATGTTGTATATATGTGAATTTGTTTTTCATATGATTCTCTTTTATTTGTACACACGCCCACTCATCTACCCCCCTCCAACCACGCAGAACAGCATGTTCTCAATGTGGATCAGCCTCGGGTTCCTATTGTTCGCGGTGATTTTCTGGCTCATCCTACCTTCAGTGGCGTGGATTGTACCACAACCCAAAAAGAACGTGTGGGTCACCCTGGCCGAAGCACTTAAACAAGAACACCTTTGTTTGTCAACAGCGGCGGCTAATAATCCGTTCTCAGCATGCCTGGTAGGGATGCCATTCCAACAATCGGAGTATACCACCATGAAGGGCCCAAATCCACCTCGATCTCCCCTCGATCGTTGGGATGCCTGGGCGCGGACCCTTAATCCCTTACCTGATGAACCCCAAGAATTTGAATTGTTAGGATCCACTCCCTCACCCTATTGCCTTCATTTTTTCTATAATGCCCCCAATACTTGTGATTATCAATTTGTTAGCCCCTTTAACAAAGTCTATACCTCTAAAAATTGGTGTAATTACACTACCCAAACCTTTTCCGCGTCCGGGGCCCATCCCAAAGCCCTCAGCAAAGGATACTTTTTGATTTGTGGAGATCGAGCATGGGCAGGCATCCTTTCCCGTCTTTGAGGAGGACCCTGTACTTTGGGCAGACTCTCCCTTCTAACACCCAATCAAACTCAAATTCTGAATTGGAAAAATAAAATGAATTTGGCTCGTATCAAGAGGACCACCCAGAATTTGGAAGAAAATTGTGATTCTCATGTTATCGATTGGTCACATACAAAGAAAACGGTGGTGTCCGTCTTCCTGCTGTGGGTGGCCGCAGCGAAAGCTTTAGGAGACATCGGAAAAATTGAGTGTTGGTTAGGGAAACAAGCTAATTTAACATCTAAGGCCCTAGCAGAACTCCTCGAAGACGAGGAGATTACCAGAAAGGCTATGTTGCAGAACCATGCCGCTATTGACTTTCCACTCCTTGCTCACAGCCATGGGTGCACTGACTTTGAAGGGTTGTGTTGCTTCAACTTGTCTTCTCACAGCAAGTTGATCCATGCCACCATCCAGGAAATCCATGAAAGAGTCAACGATATCAAGAACGAAGCCGAGAACTGGTTAAACAACCTCCTCAAGAACTGGGTGTTGTCAGGGTGGGCTATCTCAATTGTTAAATCTTTGTTATGGATTGTATTTATTATCTTCCTTATCCTGTCTATTTTAAGCTGTTTTAACCTAATCTTTTTGAGGGCTGTGGGCATCCCCCGCCCATTAAACAGAAAAGGGGGAGATGTTGCGGTGGCTGTGGCTGCTGCACATAGTACAGCTGACCCCCAGGCCCAGGATCCTGCTTTGGATCCTTGGTGGGCTCGCTCCGATGCCTGAGCTCCCCCTGCTGTTGAAGTGGGCGTCTGCAGCCTCTATGTTTGCTTGTACTTGGTTTTATGTACCCTCCCAGTTTTATGTATTACCTGTTTCATATGTATTGGTTTATTAATATGTATTAGTTCTGGAAAGTTCTCTGTTCCTCGGCGCCCCACTGGGTGTTCCCCCTGTCACTCATCCTACCCCATTCCCTATCAGTTGATGTGTGTTTTCCCCTCCCGACTGCTTGATTTTGATTGGTTCCGCTGTTCCCTATATAATCCCTGGACCCTCTGTTCAGTTTGTCTTTTGTCCCTGGACCCCTTGAGGAATAAACACCTTCAAGACCCACACGGAAGACCCCTTCCTCTCTTTTTGCCTCTCGGTGGGTACGTGTTCTAGAGCCTCCTGCACTAGGGCTTGTCATCGCCCCCAGAACTGTAGGTGCCTGCGTGGTGGCTTTTGCCCCTCCTCGAGCAGTTTCCCAAAGACCTTGGAGCTGCTGGTTCCAGCTTGTGGGACACTCGCAGCGAAGGTGCAGCACCATGCCCTTTCTGGCTGTGGGGGACTGCGTCAATGGTAGAACACGGAAAGGTGTTTCAGTCTTCAGGGATCCTTAGAATTATCTGAAATCCCTAGGACAAAATACAGTTTGCAGCGTTATGTTCATTTAGGATAATGTTTGGAAATAATAGAGGGAAAGCCATCAGGCTGACTGCTGTGTCCCAAAAGACAAAATACAAACCAATTAGCGGAATGGCACGACTGATGACAAAATCCAACAATTTATTGTTGGATGATTTATTCATTCTATGTATTCTATGGGGGGAGAGACTCAGTGTGTCAAGTTTTCTGACAGCATAATTCTGTTGGAGTTGGTTGAATTGTGCCAAGATTTTGGTTTTATAATCTCAGCTACTGCAGCAAATAAATGTAGTGATACTGTGAGAAAGTGTTGCAGTGGCCGTGGCTACTGCATGGGCTGCTGACAGGCAACAGGCCCAAGCCACAGGCTCAGACCCATGGTGGGCAGATCCAGATGCTTACCTCTCTCCCTGTCTGTTAGGGCTAGCTCCCACAAGCCTTTGTATCACTAGCTTTGTTACTATTGGTTTGTTGTTTCCCTGCCTAGTTTTATGTATTGTCTGTTTATTATGTATGATCCTATTATTAGGTATACGTTCTAGAACCTTCCATGTTCTTCGACGCCCCCATTGGTCTTTCCCTCTTCGTTCCCTCCTACCCTCTCTCTAATTGGTCTGTTTGTATTTTCCCCTCTCCTTTGCTCTCCTCTGATTAGTTAGATTGTCTCCTATAAAACCCCTGGACCTTCCGCCCCCTGTGTCTTCTGTCCCTAGACCCCCCATTGCAATAAACCGTGCGTGGAATCTCTACAGAAGACCCCTTCTGTCCCTTTACTTCTGGCACGTACGCAACGATAAAGCCTCCAGGGGTGAGCCAAAGATCGCTCCCGTGGGTAGTGGGTGTGCCGGCATACAGCCCCCTCTGGGAGTCACCGGCTGCTGCTGGAAGGCATAGCAAGGCTCTAGGAGCCTTGGAACCGGCAAGGGTCTCTTGGGGAAGACATGACACTGTTCCTGCCCCGGGCCCAGGAGAGACTGTCGTGTCAAGAAAGTGCATATTAGGAGCAATTAGTGTTCCTCAGATGCATATGTGAACTGTGGAACACAGCAGGGTCGTGCCATGCAGGGCCATCTCAGAAATGCCTCAGCTACTTCTGAAGGAGCTCACATGCCTACATGCCACTGCAGCAGGAAAATACCCCTGGATTCAACGGGCTGCAGTGAAAACTACCCTGTAGTGGGTCATTGTCCTCAGATTGCCATAGCTGGCATCACAGACTCTGCCTCCGATGCCGATCCCTCCTCTTGGGAGGAGAAGTCGGAGAGTGGAACCAGAGTCTAGAGACCGCTCCCTCTCTCCCTTATTGTCTCTCCCTGGTTGAGCAAGGGAGAGGCTGTCAGTCAAACCTCTGTTCCACCCTGCATTCTAGAAGGTTCTCCTGTACTGGGTTCGCGATTGGTTGTTGTACTCTTTACCCTCCCCTCAGTCACTGTTATTGGTTGTTTGACCCTCAGGTCCTCCCCTTACCCAATTCCTCATTGGCTGTATGCCCTTGCTCCTTCCCCTTTTCCCTCCCCTTTTAAGCTGATGCTCCTCTGAGCTCCAGGGGGATTTCTCCCAGAGAGCTTTCCTGCCTGGATCTCTTGTCCCTCGTTCTTCTCCTCAGTAAAAGGAGAGCTTGCGGAGACCCCACTCCCAACCCTTTGCCTCCTGCGTGGTTCCCTGAGCTACCTGCGGGCTGGTCTGCGTCTCCCCTGGGGCAGACACGTTTGGAGCCATCCACCAGCTCATCGCCTGGAGAGCACCAAGCTTCAGACGTGGGTGCCTGGCGCCTAGGCAGAGAGCAACCTAACGCCGGGAACCCACAACAACACTGCCCCTGGGTTTCTCTTTGTCCTGATCTTGTGCATTGCTCTGTCCGGCTCCCAGCTCCTTGGTTCCTTGCTATCTCCCTGTTTTTTTCCACTTCCTCTCTGTCTTGCTGCCCACAAGCCAAGGCTTTTTCAGCAGTCCCTATCCTGCTCTTTGTTGGTCTCTCCTGCTCCCTCCTGCTCATTCTGCCTCTCTTCCTCTTTCCCTGCTGCCTCATCATGCACCCCTGTCCTGCTTTTCCTCCCTCTCTTCCTTCTTCCTGCCCCCTTTTTTCTCTGGGTTTTTTCCTTGGTACTTCTCCATGTACCATAAAATCTAAGATTCCTGCCTGTTTTGATGTTTTCTAACACTGATTGTTAAAAAAGTAAAAAGGAAAACCAAGATGAAGAGGGGCTGAAGGAGTCTAGGTTTTGAGAGTAACGTATACCTCTAGCATGCCCATCTGTGTATGGTGAATGTTTCCCACCCAAGGTATGAG
The DNA here is from genome assembly GCA_018881555.1 of Amblyornis subalaris. Lineage (NCBI taxonomy): Eukaryota > Metazoa > Chordata > Aves > Passeriformes > Ptilonorhynchidae > Amblyornis > Amblyornis subalaris. Next base: position 527,944 of record JACAXG010000220.1, on the reverse strand, counting down.
TTTGGGCGAGTATGCAGGGCTGTGAGGCTGTACTGGAGTAGCAGATGTAAGAACTGGACCCTTTGAAGGTAATAAAGCTGTAGAAAGACTACCAGGAAAAGGTAGTTTCTTGCTGGAATGCTACCTGACAAAAATAGTAGTGAATAAAGGCACTTCCAGTGGGATTTTTTAATGCAGTTTTCATGTACAGCTTTTGAAACTGATTTTTAGGAAGAAAGACCTGAGTGCTCGTGCTTCGAGGCTGTGACCTCATTTGTTTGATTTGGACAGGTCTTTGCACTGCATGTCTCACCAGCACATGCCAATTGTGGTGCAAGAAACCCTAGCTGGGAAAGCAGGCTGAGGCTGGGACAAACGTGCCCCGCACTGGAGTGCAGGTTTCTCACAGGTCCTCTCACAGATCAGCCCTGCTCCAAACTCTGTGCATCCTAACAAAACAGAAACAGCCAAACCAGACAAGAACTGACTGCTTTCCAAAATACATTCGTATATCTATTATCCATGATGTAATCATCATCTTATGATGTAAATATCCCTGTTAGTAGTTGTCTTGGAGTGATCTATTATGATAATTTATTCCATGAGCCTCTGCTTATACCCAAGGAATTGTTATTGCTTTCTTGTTCTGCACACCCTTTCCCCCCTTTCCCAGCCTGGGAGTATCACACGACCCCAGCCAAGATACTTCCAGGTTTGGGGGGACCGAAATGTTGCTCTCTCCCTTCCAGTATGGGGGGCTGGAATGTCAGCTGCACTTCTTCCGGTTCAGGAGGCAGGAAGCCCCGTCCCTTTTCTTCCAGTTCCGGGAACTGGAGTTGGTCGGAGCTGCGTTGGAGAGAGACGCAGAACTTTTTGGTGTTCTGCCGGAATCTGTGGTGCCCTGCCACATTCTGCTGTGCCCCGCCGTGGTCTGCCACAGCAGCTGCGGCCAGAGAGAGAGGACTGGGGTGACCCCAGCCGAGGCCTGTGCGGCCGGGTGTTTTTTTTCTCCCACAGCACTGCGCCATGTGGTTTTCTCTGCTCGGCTGACTTGGGTTTCAGCCCAGACAGAACACTGTTTTTTTGCTTTTTCCCTCGATTGAAGAAGCTGGAACGGTATTTTCTTTGACTGCTGGGAACTGGACTGAACAGCTCGCTTCTCCAGAACCGGTGGAAGAGAGATTGCCCAGAGGGGAGCGGCTGCGCCCAGTCTCAAGCCCTGGGGAGCTGGGCCAGGAAGACGAAGCACACCAGAAAGCTCCAACCCAGCTGTTTTTCTGTTTTTGCCTGCTGTAATTGCCCTTGGGAGGGAGAAAATCAACACGAGGTAGCTACTGGAAGTTTTTCTCTACTGCTGGACCGTTCCATGGTGTAATAAACACATATTATGGTGTAGGCTTTCACAAATATTGGAGTATACTATGTGTTGTATGTTGTAATGTTAACTTTGTGGGAGTGGTTTTGCTGTTATGAGGGGAGGAAACTGGGTATTGGCTTTCAGGGAATCAAATCTTCCAGAAGTAACCACTACCTTCCACGAGGATGACTGCGCATGCTCTGAGGAGGCGAACGAAGGAGGAGCCATGTTTTAATATGTATAATTGTTCATGAATATGTATTTGGCTGATGCAATACCTGGGGCATATAAGGAGGTCACCACTGCTGGCCGGTGGGCCTCCGGCTGAAGCCATGCACCCAGCGCTGCCCTTTTGGTTTATTGACTTTGTCCCTTATTAAAAATTTTTTAAATTTCTACTGAGGAGTAGGCTTCATCTCTCACAGTGGGGCTGGGGGGCCTTCTACCCCCTCCATGTGGAAGATCGCCATCTTTGGAGCACGTGTTGGAAGAGGAGCATTCCTCCTACACTGCTTCCACACTCCGGACACTTTTTTGTGGGGGTTTTGTTTCTATGTGTGTGTGGGAAAGGAGGTTCTGACAGTTTAGTGTTTAACAGGTATTCATCTTTTGTTTTCCCTTGCCTGGGGGCAGGTATTCTGTTTGTTAATAAACTCTTTAGTTTTCATTTTTTTCACTTTCATCTATTGATACTCATTTCCTACTGGTGCAAAAGGGGTCTTTTGGAACCCTTTTGAGACAAAGACTTAGTCCAAGGGGTCTCTCTCCGAAATTTGTCTAAAAACCGGGACAGTACTGGGAGTAGGGACACAAGTACGGTGTGGGCTGAGATGAGTCCAGGGAAAATCAGTTGCCCCGTTGCCTTAGTTTAGGACAATGATATGGGGCAGAGAATCCAAAATGAGCTACCTCTCCTTTGGTTTTAACCACTCCCGTTTCACAAGTAAGGAGAGATACAAGCAAAAAAAGAAGAGTTTCCTAAAAAACAAAACAGCAACACACAAGATAACAGCAAGAAGCACTAGATACAAAGGGGCTGAATGCCCAGGACTCCCTGGGAACAAATGAAACAAGGTGGTGGAGAAGCTCATCCTCCCAAGGTGGTGGCTGTCGTAGCCGACCGTGTGGACCAGAAGACAATGACAACGTGGCAGAGAAGCCCTGCTCAGCCTAACCTTCCCCTGGGGAAAAAAAACCAGGAAGGTAGGAGCATATGTGGGGGTGCTTGTAGTGCCTGGGGCAGCTCTGGACCTGCAGTGCCAGTTTCCCTGCTTCCTTTCGGCCTGGCTGGACCCAGCTGGTGCCGGCACTGCAGGTCCCGTCGAGCCCTGGAAAGATGCAGCACTGGTGCGTGTGTGTGAGGTCAGTTCTCCCGCTTGCTGCCTCCTCCTGCCGCCTGCTGGACTCACTTGGTGTCAGTGCTGGTGCCCCAGGTCGCTGCTGCCTTGCAGGAAGAAGAAATGGTCCTGCCGAGCACTGAAGAATGGTGGCCGCAGCGCCCGGCAGTCCTGGTCTGGGACCGGTCCTGGTGATGCCAAAGAGATTTTTGCTTTTATGCTTTTTATATTAATAGTATATTAGTAACCGTGTAGTCCTGTAGCCCTGTAGCCTTTACCCTATAACGCCGTAAAATTCCTAGCTAGCAAATTCCCTATCCCATAGTCTCTATCCCTATAGTCAAAATAAGATTCCTATGTCAACTGTACCACCACTAGTGTTCTAGGGACCAGAGACACTTCTCTGTCCCATGTCTCCTAAAAGCCCAAACAACAGTAGCTAGCAGCATTAGGCAGGGATTCTGGTAGGAGGCTGAGCCAAACAAAATCACCTCATTAACCATATTTCTAATTGGGAGATTTCTGTAAACTATGTGAATTTGCTGTAAACCTATGAAAGTGCTAGAGTCCGCTGCGGGTACACAGACACACGGACACACACACACACACACACAAACACACTGAGAACGGACACATGGGACAGGACACAAAACTGATCAGTGTGCATTTGTACCCTGGCAGAACCTCCAATAAAGGTAACTGCTTTCACTATCCTCATAACATCGTCCAGCTTCTGATTTTAAGCAGATAAAGGCATCACCGGACCAGCTTGCAGATTTTAGGCGTAGGTCAGAATTGTGCAAAAACACTGTGGATAGGTTAGAACCTTTTTAAAGGCAAGAGTATGTAGTAAACGGGGTGAGTGGTTCACACCCGATTACCCTCCACACAGACGCCGGACAGCCACGGCCGGGGGCTTGGTGCCTCCCCAGGCAATGGGYGGCTGACTCGCCCTGAGGTGCGTCCGCCCTGCTGGAGTTGGTAGTCGCAGTGTCGGTCGAATAAGGAACTCACGCAGGAGGCAAAGGGTAAAAGGAGTGGGGTCTCCCAGCTCTCTCCTTTATTGGGGTTGAGGGACGGGGTTCTGGGTCGGAGAAGCTCTGAGGGAGAAAGCCCCCRGAGCTCAGGGTGCATCAGCTTTTAAGGGGCCAGAAAAGGGGAGGAGAAGGGGGTAACAATCAATGGGAAACGGGGTAAGGGGAGGATCTGAGGGTGAATCAGCCAATAGGTACAGACAGGGGGAGGATACAAAGAGTTTCAACCAATGGGGCGTCGAATATCCTGGAAATCCCCAGAACAAAAGGCGGTACAAAGAACTTAACTGACAGGTAACTTATTGCTCTAATTTTTCAGGGAGAGAGAGAGAGGGGGTGGGAACTCGACATCAGTCTCCTCCTCCGACTCCTCCTCCTCCGAGAAGGAGGGCTCTGCATCGGAGGTGATGTCTTCCATGCTGGCCATAGCAATGGATGGGGAATTTCCCACCACACTTCCCCCGTTTTTATTAACTAAATTGAGGAGTTTTAGGTAAACAAAACGCCTAATAATATAAAACATCAACGACAAAAGGAAACTAAATAAAACAATCAGCCCTACGTCCCGCGCAATCGATGCCCCCCATTCAGAGATTCCAGCCTCATGTAGCAGTTGCTTCAACCAACTTCCAGATGTTTTCGCCGCCGTGCTCACGATTGATGACACCGCCTTGATGGTTTTATTGAACGACTCCTCCAGCCAATCATCCTTTTCGAACCGAATGTTGTTAATGAGGGTGTGCATGTCTTCGATTCTTTTATGAATGCTTTCAGATTTCGACTCCAGGTCGAAGCAGCACATCCCGTCAAAATCCTTACACCCATGCCCGTGTGCCAGCAGCAGAAAATCTATGGCTGCCTGATTTTGTAGGGTAGCCTTCCTGGTGATTTTCTCTTCTGATAAGAGGTCCTTTAGGGCTCTTGAAGTTAACTCTGCCTGTTTTGTCACCCAGCATTCTAAGTGTCCCAATTCACTGAGTGATTTTGCAGCTGCCACCCAGGGCAAAAATATCGAGGCTGCAATTCTTTTTGATTTTGCCCAATGATAAATGGAGACATCACACTCAGGGTCCGGATTTTGTGCACTTCTTTTTGAAATTTTGTTACGCCAGATTGGAATTTGAGTCATATTTGGCCTAATCAGAGTTAGATGCCCCAGGGTGCACGGGCCTCCTATCAGTTGAGAAGGAATTCCTGGCCATGCGCGATCCCCGCAGCTAAGGAACAAACTTTTGGGTAATTTCAGGGGATTCGGGTAAACCTCATTTATTGTGGAGGGAGCAGTTATTCTAGCAATCCATTCCCTCCACAATATCAAAGGGTTAATTATCGGGAGTTTGATTCTATAGTAATTCTAATTCTTCGGGTTCTTCTTACCACCTTGGTGTTTACCTCTCGATAAAGATCACGCAGGGTTTGTGGGAAGTCAGATACCTCCACAGGAACTCCCACCAGGGCCGTTGACAGAGGGTTTGCCACAGCATCCGTCGACAGGCACATTTGATCTTGTTTAAGGGCATGGGCGAGGGTCACCCAGACGTTTTTCTTGGGCTGGGACACGACCCATGGGCTGGAGAGTCGTAGCACGGCGACGAGGCTGGTCATGATGAGCAGGCATCGAATTGTGTGGGAGAAGGCCATCTCAACTGAAAGGCACAAAAACATATTAATAACTTATAATAAATACAGGTATCCAGGATAGGGGTCTAGGGAAGGGCTGCGAAAAAGGACTGGGAAAGGGAAGGACTCTGGGGAGGAGAGTGCTGCGGACTGGAAGGACTGGGTACTGGCTGGACAGGGTCGTCTTCCCGCTGGTCTTCTTCTTCGGCCTTCTTCTGGTCTTCTTTCTTCCTCGTTCTTCTCCAGGCCGCACTTTTGATGTCGTCTTTCTTCCTTCTACGCACCGGACTTGTACTCTTTATGAAGGGTTTGATGAACTTTCCTGGCACCCACTTCGGTCCCTCAGGAGCGGACACGCAGCCATACCCTCTCCCCCAGGTGATAAGGGGAAAGGGACCCCACGATCTTGAGGGTATCTGGCTCTTTTATCAAAACCAACGGATGCTCCTTCAGCCTTGCTCTTGTGCTATTATGAAAATGCCTGAGAACCGGAGGATCCGGTTCCCGGTCTGAGCAATTGAGGAAGTTGAGTGTGAAGAGAGCCCGGGCCAGACGGACCACAGGCGTCTCCACCTCGACCCCTCCTTTTTGCTGAAGGAGCATACGTTTTAGGGTTTGATGAGTCCGCTCCACCAGGGCTTGACCCGTTGCGGAATGAGGTATCCCGGTAACATGGGAAATACCCCATTCCTGGAAAAACTTCCGCAACTGCTCCGAGGTGTAGGCTGGAGCGTTGTCCGTCTTTATCTCTTTAGGGATGCCTAGGACGGCAAAGGCCTGAATTAGGTGGGAAATGACATCCTTTGCCTTTTCCCCCGAATGCGCAGAGGCATAGACGGCTCTGGAAAATGTGTCCACGCACACGTGGACATATTTTAGACGGCCAAATTCTGAAATATGGGTCACATCCATCTGCCACAACTCCCTGCTGCCAAGCCCTCGGGGGTTAACTCCCAACCCTAAGGAGGGGAGCTGTAAAGGCTGGCAGCTAGGGCAGGCAGCAACTATAGCCCTGGCTTGGTCCCTTGTTAACCCGAACATGCGGACCAGGGCAGGAACGTTCTGGTGGAAAAGTGCATGGCTCAACTTTGCCTGCTGGAATACATCAGGCAAGTTGGCMACATGCACCGGCGCAGCCAAGGCGTCTGCTCTCCTATTCCCTTCCACGATGAACCCAGGAAGGTCAGTGTGCGATCTTACATGCATTACAAAATATGGTTGCTTCCGGTGGGATACAAGCTGCAACAGCTTCGAAAGCAACAAGTTGATTTTTGGGTTGCTGGACTCCGTGAGCCAAGCGCCCTCCGCTCTGGATACTATTCCAGCTACATATGCTGAATCTGTAACCAAATTAAACGGTTCTGGGAACCTGTCAAAGGCTCTRACGACAGCTGCTAGCTCTGCCACCTGTGGAGATCCTTTAACTACTTCAACATCAGATTCCCACTTCTGAGTGAGGGGATCTAGCCAACAGATGACCGACTTGCCCGAGGGGCCAGAGCCGTCTGTGAAAATKGTCAGAGCTTTGAGTGGTTCTCTACTCAGAACCGATTTCGGCACGATTTTTAGATCCAAATTGAACATCTGATGTTTCGGGTAATGAATTGACAGCTGGCCGGAATACGAATCCAAAGCGTATTGGAGTTCAGCATTGTTTTGTATAACAAAATCAAGCGAGCCAATTGTAATCTCGGGAATATAGATGCATGAAAAATCGCACCCTGCTAGGGTAGCGAGACGGGACCTTGCCTTACGAATGACTTGCGCCACTCGTTCCTGTTGCGTAGTAACCACCTTAGTGGGACGGTGAGGAAGGAAAACCCACTCAATGATAAGGAGGGGATCCTTCTGGGTTTTGTCCCACTGATGGAGCAACCCATATAGATGGGGCATTTTTCCTAGAATAGCCAATTGAAAGGATAATTTGGGGTCGAATCGATGTGTTTGCTTATTTTCCAGAGCCCTCTGCACGGTGTTGATTGCCTCTTTCGCTTCAGGGGTCAATGTCCTAGGCGCGGTTAAATCTGTATCTCCCCTAAGGAGATTATACAAAGGTGCCAGGTCCTCGGAAGAAATCCCCAAATAGGGCCGAATCCAATTTATGGAGACACATAATTTCTGCAGTTCATGCAGATTTTTTGGGGAGTCAATTATTTTAATTTGCTGGGGATTGATGGTAGTGTCCCGGATTTTCATCCCCAGGAATGTCCACGGCGCCATCCTCTGGACTTTGGAGTCCTGTATCTCAAAACCATAACTTTCCAGAGCCCCCACAACTTTGGAAAGGGTCCACTCCAAATAACTCTGCGTGGAAGCACAGACCAGTATATCGTCCATGTAATGGACGATAATTGCATCAGAAGCCAGACTCCGGATCGGGGACAGAATCCGTGCAACATACCACTGGCAGATGGTGGGAGAGTTCTTCATCCCTTGCGGGAGCACCTGCCAGTGGAAGTGACGGTTGGGCTCTTTCCGGTTAATAGCTGGAACCGAGAAAGCAAACTTTGGGGCGTCATCGGGATGCAGAGGGATCTGGAAGAAGCAATCCTTGATATCAATGACTGCAATCTTCCAGTTCCGGGGGAGCATAGAAGGCGAGGGTAATCCATGTTGCAGGGGTCCCATATCAACAATGACTTTGTTAATTTCTCTGAGGTCATGGAGGAGCCTCCACTTGTCCCTCCCCGGCTTTCGAATAACGAAAACCGGAGAGTTCCAGGGACTGGTCGAAGGGACGATATTCCCCTTCGCCAGTTGCTCRTCCACGAGCTCATTGAGCGCTCTTAATTTATCACCATATAAGGGCCACTGATCGACCCAAACAGGTGTCTCTGTAATCCAATTTAATGCTTGAGTCGGGCGCTCCACAGTAGCCCCAATTAAAAATCCCGAACATCTTTGGCCAATTCTATTCGGGTTCCCCATTGAGACATGACATCCCTGCCCCATAGATTGAATCCCGAACTGATGACAAAAGGACGCACTGAGGCAATGCGCCCGTCGGGGCCTTCTATCTGGATAACATTTTTGCTCCTTTCCGCCGGAATATATCCCCCTACCCCCCGAATAGCACCCGCAACAGATTGCTTCTCCCACGATGATGGCCAATTTAAAGACGATATGACCGTCACGTCTGCCCCCGTGTCCAACATCCCCGGAAGGGAGAGGTCCGAACCACGGCTCGAGAGGCGGCAACTGATGACTGGTCTATCCCTTCCAATCGCCTCAGCCCAGAAGATGTGTGGTGTAACCGAGGACATTACCTGGGTGGTACACTCCATCACCTTCGCGACGACCTGATCCTTAGAGAGATAAAGCGGCGGGTTTGAACATGCCAACTTCAGCGGAAAAGACCCATCTTCCCTGGTTTTGATAAAAGACAGTGTAATTTCCAGCTCCCGAGGACCGCGGGTGTCAGGGAGTACAAGTACATATTTGTTCTTTATCGGTGTTATAAGTTCAATAATATCAAAGTCAGACCCTGTAAAATGATGAGGTTTTATTGTCACAGCCAGTATGTCACTCTCGTCCGGCAAATTGATGTCTTCATCGGTGTTGTTGGCGGACCTCTCCATCTCCTCGCAGTGTGTGTCCGCCGCTCCACACTGCTGATTTAGTTTCCCGCATTTGGGGAAACTACAGGGTTAGGGGGGTTAGGAACAGGGGGGAAGGACGCGATAGGGGCAGAAGGGTTACGGGGAAGTCTCTGCTGTACTTGATTTCTTGGTCTTTGGTTCTGATTTCTTGGGATTGGCCCGGCCCTACAATTCCTTGAAAAATGGCCTTTCTTCCCACATTTGAAACACGTCACTTCATTCATGTCTACTGCATTAATTGATAAAGATGGTTTTCGGGGAGGCGGTYTAATTGCCATCCTCCTCCAACAGGCCTCCGCCATCTGATCGATGGTGGGAGGAGGGTCATGAGGGAGTGACAGGATAATTTCTTTGCCGGTGTCATTTGCCCTAGCCTTGGCTAATTCAGGTAGGATTTTCTCTCTGGCTATAGGGTCATCAATTTGTTTCTCTACCGCGGCCTTTAATTTGTTGATGAATGAAATGAATGACTCTTGAGGGCCCTGGTGTATATTGGTAAAGGGGATTAGGGGAGTCTCCATCGATGGTATGCCTAATAGTACCCTCTCCGCAGCACCAGCAATAGCGATTAGAGTGTCTTGCGGTATTCTATCTGCTTGGACTTGGGGTTTAGTATAATCACCTTCCCCCGTTAGTAAGTCTAATGTAGGCTGCAACCCCGATGTACTGGGTAGAACCGGCAAGAGTTCCCGCAGTTGCCTCTTCCAACCCCTTTCCTGTATCAAATATTCCGCGCTTGTTAACAAGCATGAAGCCAATCTCTTAATGTCGTGGGGAACTAGGGTGTTGGATGTAAATGTGGCATGAATTAGGTTCTTATAGTATTCACTGTCTCGGGAATACTCTTTTTGTGCCTTCATTATTTCTTTAATTGTGTTAAAACTTAGCGGTTCCCATGTGGGGTTATGCCTATTTGTGTAGGATACTGGTGCCGCAAAGGGATTTTCTATGGGCTCCATGCAGGCCTGTTTCCCGATATCCAAATCAAAGGGAGTGCCATAAGGTTGAATGGAGGGACCGTGGGAACTGGAAGGGGTACTCTCGAAGGCGGAGTTAGGGGTAGAGGGGGTGTGGAAAACAGTATGGGAACCGGAAGGATGGTGGTAGGGAGCGGAAGGGGCGGAGTCAAGGGTGTGGGAACTGGATGACGTAGAGGGGTAGGTGGGCATGGGAAGTAGGGAGGAGTTACACGACTGTGGGTGGAGAAAAGGGTTGGTAGAAGGGTTACCGCCCATCCCTCCCGAAACCGCCCATTGGGAGGAGTTAGGGAAATAGGTAGGAGGGTCAGGGGTTACATCATTTAAGGAAAGGGAGGAGCTCCTTCGAGAGCGGGAAAAGGGATTGTGGGAAGAAGAAGGTTGGGGGATAGTGGCCATGCGGTCGACGCCATCTTGTATACTAAGACGACTCCCGCGGCCATTTTGGGATCGGGGGAGAGAACTGGAAAACCGAACTTTGGGCTTAGTAACTGGGGAAGTCGGGTTAGAGAAAGATTTTTTAGGTGTGCCAGGAGTAGGGTGCGCCTTCCTCTCTCTGGCAGGGGTAGAAGTAGTGGAAATATTGTCAGGGGGCAGGTAGTGACCCTGAGTCCTTGGACTACGACCAATATCTCCACTCCCTCTCAAGGATCTTGGGGATCGGGAAAGTCGGGGTGTGGAAGAAGGGGATCGGGTAGGAACCGGGGATTTAACCTTTCTTTTTTGTCTTTTTTGTTTTTCTAAGTTTCTTATAATCACGGCTAGCAGCGGCAGGTACTCGCCTGCTTGCCGGTCTCCCCTACTTAAGGTCTCAGTCACTTTCTTTTCTACCTTCTTCCAAAAATTTACAGATTTTGCGTTTCCTAAGGGTATCTTTCCCCATTCCGCAAAAATCCACCTTATTAGTTTCTTTAAGAGACCTTTTGAAAAACTAATTTTGCTATCTAAAAGGGGTTGTTTAACTTGGAGATAAAACTCCTTGGGTTCGCCTGACAGTTTGTTTCCCATTTTACTTATAGGTCAGGCAGAACCACCCACCCTTGATGCGTGCAAAATGTAAAACTAAATAAAATGGAGGAGAGCAAAATTATTGGGTGCTCGGGGATCTAACCCAAGACTTACCCCACTCTATTCTCAATTGGTGCCTGGGAATCTAACCCAGGTCTTACCCAGGGTGCCCGGGGATCTAACCCAGGACTTATCCCTCACTCTATACTCACCTCCGGTGCTCTTCTCCAAACTAAAGCTTCCGCACCAAGGTCCTCCTGCAGCCTCTGATGGTATGATCCGCTCCGGGAGCACCACCCCTTAAAACAGAGGTGTGCTGCACACGGAGAAGCAGCAAGCACCAAGTCCCAAAGATCTTTTTGGTCTTCCAGGAACGTTAAAATCCACAGGTTCTGGGTCTCAGGTTCCTGTTCGGTGCGCCACTTGTAGTAAACGGGGTGAGTGGTTCACACCCGATTACCCTCCACACAGACGCCGGACAGCCACGGCCGGGGGCTTGGTGCCTCCCCAGGCAATGGGTGGCTGACTCGCCCTGAGGTGCGTCCGCCCTGCTGGAGTTGGTAGTCGCAGTGTCGGTCGAATAAGGA
>JACAXG010000220.1:430708-509422 GCA_018881555.1 Amblyornis subalaris | reverse complement strand
GGCTGGGAGCAGGATGGAGACTGCTGAAAAAGCCTTGGCTGGGCAGCAAGACAGAGAGGAAGTGGAAAAGAAGAGGGATATAGCGAGGAAACAAGGAGCTGGGAGCCGGACGGAGCAATGCACAAGATCAGAACAAAGAGAAACCCAAGGGCGATTTTCACTGCAGCCCGTTGAATTTAGGGGTATTTTCCTGCTCCAGTGGCATGTAGGCATGTGAGCTCCCTCAGGAGTAACTGAGGCATTTCTGAGATGGCCCTGCATGGCACGACCCAGCTGTGTCCCACAGCTCTCAATTCACATGTGCATCTGCAGGGCTGCAAGTGCGGATGATGTCTGTGTGACAAGAATTTGTGAGGCTTGATTCAAGGGTTGAGACAAAGCTCTCTCCTGAGGAGAGCTTTGAATTACTGTCTCAGGAGATGGAAATATCGGAGGCTGCAGGTGCTCATGAGAAACAGCCCAGAGCAGGAGCTGGAGCTGACAAGGGTGAGCAGCTCAGGGATTCCTGTTTACCACTTGAAAAGGAATAGCATTGTCTTGAGACAATCTTGACCGCCTGAGCCAGAAGTATAGGAAACCCGCTCAAATCTCACAGTGTCGAGAGACGCCTTTGAGCATCTCTGTGGCAATTGTTGCTGACAATATCCTCCCACCACCCTGGAGGCCACAGTCAGCCTCAGAGAGCTGTGCCTGGTTTCTTGGACAATAGCTGCACTACACTCACCCTCTGGCTTTGGTTGCTGACAGAATGAGCAGGAGCAGGCATGGGGAAAAGCCTGCAGGACCACAGTGAATCTGACTAGTGAGCCCGGGACAGCAATTCCCTGGCATGCTGGTTTCTTGCAGTGCCTCGCTGTCTTCATCTGAGACTGGCGCTCAGTCACTTCTTCCCATCTGGAAGGCTTTGTTCTGCAGAATCTCGTTTCCATGTTTTTAGAAATTGATCAGGAAATACTCAAGTGTATATCCCCTCAATCTTTACCCCTTGAACCAAAAGTTAAGTAAAACCCCTAAATGGCAATTAGGAAACCACACAAAACCTGCAACTGCCCCACCTGCAAAAGCAAAATACCACAGCACACTTCTTGTGCTTTGCTCTGCCTGTTGCTTCTTTCCCATTGCAACTGGGAAAAGACTGGATAATTTTTATCATAGTTATTGTCTGTCTTATTAATGTGATTTTTAATACCACCACTGTGACTAATATCACATTCCTTCCTCTCTGCATCCCACCCAGCCCCGCTCCAGTTTTCTAACCTTGATCCTCTCTGACCTCTAGGCAGTGGTGAGGGGGGGCACTGCTGCAGCCCTCACAGCCTCAGTCACCAGGTCAGCTCTCCTTGATGTGCTCAGCACTGGACAGCCATCCTTCCCAGAACATCCTTCCCTGTGTGCCCATACCATCCTGGTTCGTGGCGCAATCCCAAATGAGCTCATGGACAAGCCTTTGCACATGTCAACAGCATGTCCCCATTTTGGTGCAGGAAAGTGTTGTTGATGGCAACTGCTCAGAAAGCAGGCTGAGGCTGAGACAAATGTGTCCCGCACTGGAGTTCAGGTCTCTCACAGCTCTTCTCACAGACGCAGCCCTGCTCCCAACTCTGTGCATTCTACCCGAAGAGAAGCAGCCACAACAGGCGAGAACTCAGTGCTTTCAGAACTACATTTGTTTATATAGTATCAATAAAATAATCATCGTCATCTAATGTAAAGTATCCCTGTTGGTACTGGTAACAGGGACACCAGGATGGTGTGGGCTGAGGTGAGTCCAGGGAAACCCAATGGTCCTGGTAAGAGGCACTGTCAGCCAGAGCACAGAAGGGACAGGTGGGCAGAGGTGAGGGGCCTGCGCTCATGTTCTTGTACAGCTGGGCAAGCTCTGCTGCAAAGGTCTCAGGAAACAGACAGCAACTGTTCCTGAACCTGTCGGCTTGGGCTCTGTCACCCCTTCCTGGTCCTTCCGACTCTGCTTCACCTTTGCCTCGAGGGTGATCTTTGCTTTCACAGTTAGAGCGTTGGGTCCTCCTGTACAAACAGATTTCAGAGAAGACTCCTCATGAATATGTATTTAGAGCACAGTTAAAGGGTTGCACTGCAAAGGTTTACGTGGAGCACAGCCAGGAGCTGCCTTGGCACTCCAGCACAGTGCGAATGTCCATACCAGCAATAAGTAACTCAAGGGAAAAATCAACTCACGTGTTTCTCTTCAGCAGCTGTGACGTTACTATACACCCAACCACTACCACAAGCAGCAGCAGAGCTAAGGCTGCTACAGTCACTAAGATATATTTCTTTCTGAGCTCCCCATGTCTTGCAGGCTTGGCTTTTTGCCCAGCAGCTGACCCTGGCAGGAGAAAAGACAACACAAGAGACAGCATCTGTGCTCTGCGCTAGGGATAATCTCATGGTGCGCTTCAGATACACGAGGATTATTGTCTTCAGAGATCAGTGTTTCTGGCTCTGGTGTCTTAGCGTCACAGAACAAGAGGGATCCCTTAAAGTTCTCATGGAGAAGAGCCTGTGTGCCAGGGAGCAGCCGCACCAGCACTGCCTGCATCTGTTCCTCTGGGCTGCAGGCCAGGACTGTGTGTGGCCGTGTGTTGGGCACCTGCAATTCATCCGTGGAGAGCACTGCAGGGATAGGGCAGAAATGCTCCTCTTTTCCCAAGGCGACATCTCTCAAGCACTCACCGTCTGAATGTCCCTCAAGCTGAGCAGGTGTGCTGGTGTCCTGTATTGTTTCTCTTTCTTCATCTGAGCCTGGCACGCTGTCACTTTCTCCCATAGAAAAGCTCTCCTGCACAGTCTCATGATCTGTGCCTTTAGAAAGAACACGCGACAGTTTAATGAGAAGTCACTGTTCCTTACCAGGAGCATAGTACCATGGCCTGGACATTTTAGCAAGTGGCAGCAAGTGGAGCCTGCTGTCCCCAAAGAGAAGAGGAAACCACAGCCAAATTTTCTGCAACAAACAAGAAATGCTGAGCCAAACCAGCCAAAACTGAATCAACCAAATGAACCACACAAGGAAACCCTTCAAGTAAAGCGTCACACTTGGGGTCCAGCTCCAACCCAGCCCTGACCATGAGGTCTGGCAGGGGTGGCCAAGATTTCATGACATGTCATTCCTGCCTTGATGCTATATTGAGCCTGAGGTGATCACAACTTCAGCACAGGCTTATTCATAACATGTGGATACCAGTGTCAGCACGCAGCAGCTCTGGCCACTAATGGTACAACTGCAGCAGCAGCAGCAGCAGCTGCCCCTGGGAATCAACTGGAAGCACAGCTGGGAGCAGGTGCTGTGCTAGAGCATCTCCGTGGCTCTGCAGCCACCAGGAGATGTGAAACGGAGTGCCCCTGCTGTGAGGCTCTGACTGAGCCCTTCCTGCTGCGTAGGCATGTCGCTACAGGAACCAAAAACTCAGCTTCCCAGGTCCCACAGTTAACAGAGTGGGATATACTAACCAGTTGCATCGTTCTCCAAGGCTGTCAGGAGATCCTTTGGAACTTCGGGATATTCTTCAGGGAATCCTTCAGAGAACTTATCGTAATTCTTCCCTAAGTTAGATTTATAAAAGGACATTTATGTATGAACGTACATTCCCCATAAATAACACAGGGAAAGGGAGTGCTTATTCTGTGAAGTCACTAGGGACTGACTACTCACGCTTGAGATACCAGCTGGGAATCAGCATGGAATCTGGTTCAGGAGCTGGAAAAGCTCTCCCTCTGGCCACAGCTGCAAGCAAACACCCCCAAAAYGTTACCRTCACAGGTACTGCTCTCATGGTCACGCCTCAAGACCAAGATGTGAAAGGTACTGACAGGGCACACACAGGCAGGTCTGTATTCTCACAGCTGCAGGGGCCTCTGGCTGCCCTTGGGACACTGAGCTGGCAGCTCTCACAGGAAGAGAAAAGGCATGGTGTGCTCACACAAACTGTGGGAGGGTCAGCCCTGGAGCCTGGCCAGGATGCTGGAGAACCATTGCGAAGTGATGGATAACCAAGGCCAAGTGATGGATGACCATAACTCGGTGCTAAGGTTCTGCCACTGTGCACCTCCCTGCTCCTTAGGACCCTCTCTCCCTCACCATTCCCCGAAGCAGCAGTAGCCCCTCACACTTCCCCTTGGTGTGTCTGCCCCACTGCCCGCACTGTGATGGCTTCCTGGCTCAGCCAGCATTAGCCCTGGCCCCACTGCTGCCATCCCAGGGCTGGATGCTGGCCCCTGCCTGCCTACCCGCTCCCTGTCCAGATATTGGAGCACTCTGGGCATCCTGGGGTTGCAGGGCCAGGAGAAAGAGGAGGAGGAGGTAGCAGGTAAGAACCACAACCCTCTCTGCTTGCAGCATTCTGCAGCTGCTGCTGCTGCTGCCTCCTCTGCTAGTGCAGTGTTTCCCGGAGTGCTCACTGAACAGCAAAGTGGGGCTCTGTAACCTCACCTCAAATGAGGCTCTGTGATCTCATGACAAAGGGGGGTCTGTGACTTCACGTCCCTGTCTGGCCCTGCTCCTCTGCCAGTGCTCCCTGATGTACTTCCCCATTGCCTGAGAATTCCTGGATCTTCCCTCTGTTGAATTTCTTCATTCTGCACAAACATGGAAGGAGCAGAAGTAGAGAAGAGTGGATCAATTTTGGGAGGCAGCACTGTGAATGGGAACGCAGTGGTGACACAGCGTGCGGTGTGCGATGGTCCGGTGCTGCGCCCGTCCCCAAAGTGTCCTTCTGGGAAGCCGCTGGGCCGTGCAGCCGCATAAGCACGCGCACAGACCACCGGTGTGGTAGAAGCACGCACACACTCACACGTAAGCCTGGATAGCCAAGAAGAGAAGCCAGAGGTAGAGAGTCAGGAGGGGTTCTTCTTAAGGGGTTCCACAAACGAGGTTTATTCCAGGGTACGTGAAGGGGTCCAGGGAGGAAGAACCAAGAACAATAGAGGGTCCAGGGGTTTTATACTCAGGGTAAAAGGGGCAGGGAGAGCATCAGGTGCCAATAGGATGAGGGCCAGGGGGCAGAGAAGATGGGGTAACACAACAGTAACTAATAGGGAAGGGCAAGGGGAGGAGCAGAGAAAGGGAAGCCAATGGGGCATTGAACAAGGGAGAACTCTCTAGAACACTGAACTTACTAGGAACAAAAGGGGTGGGAGGCCAGTGGGTCAACCAACAGGAGTCAATCAACATAGTGTTGCTAGGCCTGATGGGGAAGGCCTTCCTCCTCGCCATGACAAAGGGGGAGACCTCAGACCTCGGAGCCTTCCCACCAGCAGTCTCCTACTGCTCCAGGGCCCTCTGGCCCCACTGGTTCCTTGGTCACTCTTGTGGCTGGCCCAGTTACTGCAGGCTCAGCCACCGCAACATCTCCCCCTTCTTTACTTGAAAAGAAGGCCTGTCCCACAAATCTAAGCAAACACCTTTTGAAACAACCCAAAATACACAAAACAATAGAAATAATTAGAACAAACCACAGCGCTGACTTCGCCAGCAAAGCCAGCCAGCTCTTCAAACCCCACTGTCCCAAAAGTCCATTAAACCAGTCGCCACCTCCTTCAGTCCTCAGGTCCTGGATCTGCTCCTTCATCTTTTGGATTGTCGCACCGATACTCTGGCTGTGCGACGACAGATTGAAACAACACAGTCTTTCGAAGTCCTCGCAGCCATGCCCATGAGCAAGCAGGAGAAAATGTTTAGCCACTTGGTTTTGAAGGGTCGCGTGCCTGGTGGCCTCCTCGTCCTTGCGGAGTTCGCTGAGTGCACTTGATGTTAAATTGGCCTGCTTCCCAAGCCAGCACTCAGGGTGGGTTATCTCGCCCAGGGCCTTCACCACTGCCACCCATGGGACTAAGATAGATGCGGTGATCCTTTTAGCTTTTGACCAGTTAACAATCTCGCTATTACAATTTGGGTCTAATTGTTGCGCGTTTCTCTTTTGGCAGGCCCATTGAGTGGGATTTTCCCAATCGAGAATTTGGGTTTTACTAGGTGCCAGTATGGAAAGTTGGCTGAGAGTGCACGGTCCTCGTTGGAGACAGGAGGGAATTCCAGCCCATGCCCTATCTCCACAGATAAGAAACACACCCCAGGGGAGCACTCTGGGGTGACGAG
This sequence comes from Amblyornis subalaris, assembly GCA_018881555.1. Lineage (NCBI taxonomy): Eukaryota > Metazoa > Chordata > Aves > Passeriformes > Ptilonorhynchidae > Amblyornis > Amblyornis subalaris. The sequence continues at coordinate 503,313 of JACAXG010000220.1, read as the reverse complement.
TGGACGCAGACAGTATGTTGCTAGTATAATTGCACCATTCAGCCGAATTATAGACCCTTTTGGTGGGCGTCACATCTTCGGTATAGACGGACTTGTGATAACCTGACTCGAGTTGGTCTAAATGAGTTATCTTATAACCGAGTCGGATACAATAGGTGGCTAAGGAGGACCCCAGCAGGTCCAATTCCTGGGGTTCCTCTGGTGCATGTGGGAAAATCCTCATCCACTCGTTCACCGGGTTGGGCCTCTTACCCGCGAAGGGATGTTCATTGGGCTTGAGGGGGATTCCAACCAGGCACGACGGTAACGGGTTTTCCACACAGCTCATGGACAGGGACATGTGCTCTTGCTGAAGTGCCTTGGCCAGGGTGACCCACACATTGGCCTTTGGCTGCGGGACGATCCACACGACGATGCCCAATGTCATGGTGATCCAGCAAATCAGCAAGAAACGAGGGAAACGGAGGTGGCTCATGGTGAGGATGGCGACAGTCATGTGTGGGGTCGAGGTAGGCTTTTCTGCAGGCTTAAAAGCGAGATCGTTAAAAATTGAAGGAAAAAACAGAAACCTTGGAGCAGAAACCAGAAGCTCAATACAAAAGCACTTTCAGCTGAATTTAAAGAAAAACAGTTCTTCCTTAACTGTCACACCCCTATATCTTCTCCTCTCTCAATCCCCCCTTTTCAACAAAAAGATAAGTACGGGTGTAACGTAAGTAGGAGATTATGGGGTGGGAGGACACACAAGGAAGAGGCTGGAAGTGACAGGACTGCCTGGAGGTGGTGCAGACTGGATATCAGCGCGGCCTGCCATTTTGCACCGTCTCCTCCAGGCGGCACTTGTTTCGTCTTTGGGTAGTTCTGTGTCATTGTTGGTGTCTTCAGTCATCTCAGGAGCTTTTGCGGATGGTCCAGGGCAGGACTTTACGTGTTTGCCCGGCACCCACTTAGGTCCTGTTGGAGCAGACATACAAGCATACCCCATCCCCCAGGTAATCGATGAGAAGGGCCCCAATATCTGGTGGCACTCGGGATCCTTGATCAACACCAGCGGCTGTTCCTTTCATTTCGCTTGGATGGAGTTGGCAAAATGCCGGTATATGGGGGGGTTTGGCTCTGCGAAGGAGTTGTTTAAAAAGTTAATCATGAATAGGGCCTTGCAGAGCCTTACTGTAGGGGAATTTACCTCTGTCCCTCCCCGTTGTTGATCAAGGACCCTCTTGATGGTCTAGTGGGCCCTCTCAACGATAGACTGACCTGTAGGGGAGCGGGGTATGCCAGTGGAGTGCCGGATACCCCACGCGCCAAAAAAGTCTTGGAGTTTTTTAGACACATATACTGGACCATTGTCCGTCTTGATCTCCACGGGAATGCCCAGGGTAGCAAACGCAAGGAGAAAGTGCTTGGTAACCTCCTTAGCACTTCCCCCCGTGTGGGCAGATGTAAATATAGCTCCTGAAAATGTGTCAATTGACACGTGCACGTATTTAAGGCTCCCAAACTGGGTGACATGGGTCATGTCAGTCTGCCATAGTAGACAGCTACCTAGGCCCCGGTGGTTAACCCCAGAACATAAGGATGGGACCTGGTAGCTTTGGCAGTTTGGACACGTCGCCACTATCGCTCTGGCCTGGTCCCTGTGGAGCTTGAACATTCTTACCAGGGCAGGAACGTTCTGATGGTAGAATTGGTGGCTCAACTTGGCCTGTGCGAAGGTGTCAGGTACATTAGGGGTCTGCACAGGCATGGCCAGCGCATCCGCTCTCCGACTGCCCTCAGCTATGGGTCTGGGCAGGTCAGTGTGCAATCTCACGTGCATCATATAAAAAGGTTGCTTCCGATGGGAGATTAGGTACACTAGCCTCAAAAGCAACCTGTACAATTTTGGTTTTGACACCTCCTTGAGTAGAGCACGTTCCGCCCTGGCAGTTACTCTGGCGACGTATGCCGAACTGCCGACGAAGAACCAAATAAAAAGGTTCTTCGAACCTCTTGAAGGCTCTAATGACGACCGCCAACTCGGCGATTTGTGGGGAACCCTCAACCACCTGGATATCATTCTCCCACTCTTGACTCCGGGGGTTCTTCCAAGTCATCACAGACTTGTGAGAGTTTCCCGAGCTGTCGATATAAACTGTTAGGGCCTTGAGGGGTGTTCTACTTCGGACTTCTTTTAGGGCCAAATTAAAGGCCGAATTAAACAACTTCTGTTTTGGGTGGTGAATGGAAATTTGGCCTAAATAACTATCCAGAGCGTACTGGAGGCGTTCATTTACTTGGAGCAAATGCTCCAAGTTGCCGGTTGTCAATGGCATGTAGATGCCTGCAAAGTTGCACCTTGCAAGGGTATGTAGGTGGGCTCTGGCCTTAATAATTAGTTGAGCCTGAAGTTCTTGTGGCATTGTTATGCTCTTGGATGGCTTATGCAGCAGAAAGATCCACTCTGTGATGAGGAGAGATGACGCTGGTTGTGGGTGTCTTCAGAGGAGGATGCCCAGCATCCTTCCTGCTAACCTTGCCTATTCCAGAACAGAGTCCTCCCTGACGCTGGCGCTCTGCAGGATCGTGGCAGCTGGTAGCCTGTGCTGGCTCCTCATAAGAGCGAGTGCACCCCAACCTGCCTGGTGTTTTAGGCAAGTGTGCCCAGAGGCAAAGAATAGAGAGGGGTCTTTAGTACAGGTTCCAACGGGGTTTATTCCGCAGGAGGCTCCGGGGACGAAAGACGGGGGAGATCTGAAAGTCCAGGGATTTTATACAGGAGGGAAAAGGGGAAGGGAAAAGGGGAAGAGGAAAGAGGAACAACCAGTCTGGTACAAACAAGGGGGTGGAAACATACATCAAACAACCAATGGGATTAACATGGAGGCGGGAGTTAAAACAGGGAGCCAATGGGGCGTCGAGTAGAACAGAACTTTCTAGACGGGGGGATGTGGTCTCAGACCTCAGTGCCGCCCTCGGATCCTCCCGCAGATCCACCCTCAGATCTGCCCTCATCAGTCCGTTGGAGGGCGAGCACCTGATGGGCATTGGTCTGCCACAGCCCACAAGTGGGCTGGGCCATCAAAACAGAGAGGGTCTTTCTGCGCTACGTCCCACTGGAAAATGAGTCCATGGAAATATGGGGCCGTACCCAAAATGATGAATTTAAAGGGTAGGCTTGGGTCAGTCGGGTGGGCCTGTTGAGAAGATAGGGCCTGTTGCATCTTACTGATGGACTCCTGGGCCTCCGCGGTGATAGTGCTCGGCGAATTGAGGTCCTCGCAGCCTTCCAACAGTTCGAACAGTGGCACGAGGTCCTCCGTCATGATTCCCAGCAGAGGACGAACCCATCTGATGGACCCGCAGAGTTCCTGGAGGTCTCGAAGGGTCCTCAGGTCGTCCTTGATGGTTAGCTGCTGGGGCACGATGGTATGTCCAAGCGCAGGTGCGCTGGATCTTCTCAGTTTGAATCTCAAAGCCCGCCTTCTTGACAGCCTGAATTGTTGCTTTTAAAGTCCAGTGCAGCTAAGAGTCCTCTGGTGCACAGACTAACAGATCATCTATATAGTGGTAGATGATGGCTTTGAGATGGGACTGCCGGACGGGTGACAAAACCTTAGCCACGTACCACTGGCATATGGTGGGGAAGTTCTTCATGCCTTGTGGAAGAACTCACCAATGGTACCTGTGCAGCGAGACTTGGCGGTTTAAGGATGGAACGGAAAAGGCAAATCTGGGGTCGTCACGCGGCTGCAGGAGGATGTTAAAAAAGCAGTCCTTAATATCGATGACTGCAAGCTTCCATCCTTGCGGCAGCATCGAGGGCGATGGCAAGCCGGGCTGCAGAGGACCCATATCTTCAATGACCTCGTTGATTTTTCTGAGGTCATGGAGGAGCTTCCACCTGTCTTTGCCTGGTTTCTTTAAGACAAAGACGGGGGAATTCCAGGGGCTGGTGGTAGGGGCAATATGTGCCTTTGCCAATTGCTCCTCCACGGGGGACTCTAGAGCGCTTAACTTCTCTTGTGAGAGGGGCCACTGATCCACCCACACCGGACTGTTAGTCTTCCAGGTGAGAGGTGGGGTGGTGCGCTCCACAGTGGCCCCGACTAAAAATCCCGGGCTGGCTTTGGGATTTCTAACCGAGTCCCCCATAGTGATAAAAGGTCCCTGCCCCAAAGCGTGCAACCCAATTTTACTATGAAGCGTTTTATCGATGCTTGCTGGCCCTCAGGGCCCTTGATTATGATACTATTTGCGCTCCGCATGGAAGCTGCCGTTCCCCCTATCCCGATGACCCTCCCAGCTGCCGGTTGGAGTTTCCACTGCTGGGGCCACTCCGTACTGGAGATGATGGTGATCTGCCCCAGTGTCCACCGTACCCGTCAAGGTGGTCGTAGATATCCCGCTGCACAGCTTAACAGTCAAGGGTCGGCTTGTCCCTCCCGACAGTCTCCGCCCACCATACGGATGGTGTCCCGTGGCACCGGGATTGTTCTTCAGGAAGCAGAATTGCCTGTGCTATAGGGGCACTTTTAGGAAAGAACCACAGTGGATTGTTGCAGGTGACAGTGACAACAATCTCACCACATGGGTCCACCGTCTGGACGTGCGGGATGACAAAAAGTTCCAGAAGGCCCCACAGAGGATCCTCAATTATTAAAATGTTTATAGTCCGATCAATCAGTCCAAACTGCCCTGTAGAGATCTAGTGTTCTGCCCCATTATCAAAGTTGAAAGAGACTCCACTCACCAGTTCACGTCTCTTCCCTGCTTCCCATCGGGGTGAGGACTCAGGGGCTGTGGTGGTATGTTCACGGTCCTCACAATGGGTCGCAGGGCAGGGAGTAACAGCTGTTGATTTATTGTCGTGGCGCGAGGCCGTCCCGTGCTCTCTTGTCCGTTTCCCTGCTGCTTTCAGTGGGGGAACCCAGGAGTGGAGTGATCTGGAGGGGCAGGCCTTGAGGTGTTTTTCATTTCCCTTGGAGTAGGGCAGTCCTTAGCATAGTGTCCAAAGCCCCCAAAATCAAAGCAGCGAGGTCTTTGCTGATTTCCTTTGGGCACCGAAAGCACTCCTAACACCCCTCTAGTGGCCTTTCTGGTGACTGTGGTTTCATTGATGGCCAACTTGGTGCAGGCTTCTACCATCTGGTCTAAGGTGGGTGGCAGGTCCAGCAGGAGAGCTCGTAGGACTCTTCGACAGCTTTTACTGGCATTTGATTTCACCAAAGCACACGGCAGCTCCTGCTGGACCTTGACACCCTCAACCTGCCTGCTCACGGTCTCCTTTAATCGGTCAATGAAACTAATACAAGTTTCGCTGACCGCCTGCTGCACTTGCGTGAAATTTTCAGAGGGGGCGGTAGTGCTCGGCATGGTGAACAAAGACCTCTCTGCTGCCGTTTTAGTATCTCCCAAGACCGGCTCTGGTAAGTGTCAAGCCTGGTCCTGGGGCTTTTCCAAGCTACCCTCGCCACAAAGATGATCTAATGTGATGAACACCCTATTGGGATCTCCTCCAATAACCTTGGAGGAGGTCCCACAGCAATCTCTTCCACTGCCTTTCCCATAGCAGAAACTCTGCTGGGGAAAGGAGGCACCTTGTGATTGTTTTTATTGGGACCAGGGTGTTAGTGGTGAAAGTAGCTTGGATTAGGCTTTTAAAATAGGGGGAATCCTGCCGAAAGTCCTTCCCTGCTTTACAAGGCTCCTTGATGTTCGTATCGGGGGTTCCCTCCCCTGCTGTACTGGGGTGGCAATAAATCCCCAGTCCCCACCCCCCATCCGGTCATCGTCGCTCCCACTTCCGGTCCCAATAGCGTGGGAACCGGAAGGGGCGGCAGGGGAACCGGAAGTAAAGAAGGGGTTGTGGGCGGAGCTGCCAGTGGAAGGGGTGTGATCGTGGGCGGAGTCTGCCACCCAAAAGGGATTCCTGGTGGTAGGGGGAGGTCCCGACGTGGTTACACTCATCAACACTAGGGAGGGGCCCAACGCAGCCACACCTGATGATGCAGAGGGTGGAAACAGGGAGGAGCAAGGGGTTTCGGCGGGAAGACCAGAGCAGGAAGGGGACAAAATGGCTGACCACGCCACGCACTTGGTGCCATTTTGTGGACGAACTGTAGGGGAAGATGCAACCGGGTATGAGGGTGCTGGTAAGAGGGTTAGGGGAGAGCCCGAGACGGGGTGATCAGTCTCATCTTGAGAAGGGTACAGAGGAGACCGGGGGGCGTAAGGGAGACGGTAACACTTGGCAGGATACATCTCCCGGTCTTACCTGTGTAGGGGCAATAGGGTGAGGGACACGGGGAGAGGAAAAAGGGGAAGTCTTAACAGGGGGACCTGAACCTTTCCCTGAAGCTGCCAACTTATTTCCCAAGACTTTAACAGATTCATAAATATCAGAAAACAAGGGACAAAACTCTCAAACAGAATGATCCCCACTCCGCCTTAGAATTGTCAATTCTTCCCCAACCCGATTCCAAAACTTAAGAGACTTAGCAGAATCCACAGAAACCTTAGGAAAGAACTTTAAAAGCCAGTGAACAAAACGCTTAAGGAGACCCTTAGAAAACTTATAATTTCCGGCTTTCAGGGTGCCTGCAACTTGGAGATAGACCTCCCTCTGGGGACGGGTAAATCCACCACCCATCTTTTCTTCCCCAGATAAACCATTCCCACCACCACGAGTAAAGGAGTAGAAGAAAATACGAAAAGGGTGACCCACTGGAGCTCCCTACACCCCACAAGGGTGCCAAAAATGGAGTCCCACTCCCCAAATACTCTTAAGCCCCACTCACTGGGCTCTGACTCTCCAGGGGTCAAAGAGGGCTCTCGGGGTAGTCCTCCGGCTGATCACCGATCCTCCAGTCTCTGACTCGGAGGGTTGCTGATCACCCCTCATGAAAGACCCGATAAAACTCAAATCTTTCTTCAGGGAAGTGGTCACTCCAAATGTGGACTCCTGGCAGCCTCCTGCTGCCAGGGATGCTTTCAGGGACTCTCAGCTGAGGGTCCCTATTCAGGCACCACTTGACACGGTGTGCGGGGTGCGATGGTCCAGTGCCGCGTCCGTCCCCAAAACATCCCTCTGAGGAGCCGCTGGGCGGTGCAGCTGTACAAGCACACATGCAGACCACCGGTGCGGTAGAAGCACACACACACACACACGTAAGCCTGGATAGCTAAGAAGCGAAGCTGGAGGTACAGAGTCAGGAGGAGTTCTTCTTATGGGGTTCCACGAACGAGGTTTATTCCAGGGTGCGTGAATGGGTCCAGGGAAGAAGAACCAAGAACAATAGAGGGTCCAGGGGTTTTACACTCAGGGTAAAAGGGGCAGGGAGAGCATCAGGGGCAAATGGCATGAGGGCCAAGGGGCAGAGAGAAGGCGGGGTAATACAACAATAACCAATAGGGAAGGGCAAGGGGAGGAGCAGAGAAAGGGAAGCCAATGGGGCNAATAGGGAAGGGCAAGGGGAGGAGCAGAGAAAGGGAAGCCAATGGGGCATTGAACAAGGGAGAACTCTCTAGAACACTGAACTTACTAGGAACAAAAGGGGTGGGAGGCCAGTGGGTCAACCAACAGGAGTCAATCAACATAGTGTTGCTAGGCCTGATGGGGAAGGCCTTCCTCCTCGCCATGACAAAGGGGGAGACCTCAGACCTCGGAGCCTTCCCACCAGCAGTCTCCTACTGCTCCAGGGCCCTCTGGCCCCACTGGTTCCTTGGTCACTCTTGTGGCTGGCCCAGTTACTGCAGGCTCAGCCACCGCAACACAGTGGCACTCCAGTTTTGTTCCCCAGAAATCCCTATCAAAAGCCAGCCCCACATGAAGGCTGCATAAAAAAGGCCAACTGCAAAGGCCTTTCTTCGATACTATTTTTGTCCGACAGCCTTCTGGCAAGAAACCTGCTTTTTGCAATAGTTCTGCTACAGTTTCATGACCTTTGAAGACAGCACTTCCTCCCTCTGCTACCATCACTCTAATACTGATGAGCAGCGCTGAGGCTTCCCCTGAAGTGAGCCTGTTTTTTCCTTTCTCCTTCCAATCCTGATTAAAGCTTTCTCAGGAAGCCCTGCTAACTCCTGAGCAAAGATCTTTTTCCCCTTTGAGGCAGGTGGAGCCCATGTGCCACGACCTAGCCTAGTGTCCTGTAGAGCGACCCACAGTCAAACCTGCCATGGTTTAAAGACAAATGTCTGGCAAGGAATATGGGAACCTTCTTGGAATGGGAAGACGACCCTTCCCTCCAAATTACTGTAACTGAAATTACAGGGCTTCCAGGCTAAAATATGGCAAAAGAAAGAAGAGTTCTTTACCATAAAATATATATATTTAAAAAGACAGAACAAACAACAAAAAAGACAATAACAGAAGTTTTCCACCTGCTAAGCTATTTCCCCTTTAGTGTAGTTATGACTACAACTGGCAGGGGGCACTCACAACTGCAGTGAGGCGAACGCTGCCCTGACTCCCTCCCAGCCGGCAGGGGGCGCTTGGATGTGACACCGGGACCTCACCAGCGGTAATGGCAGCCTCGGAGGGAGAGAGGAGGGTTTGGTTCTCCTGAGACGCTTACACAGACAGTGATGGTCTCCTGGCACTGGCAGTTGCTGAAGTCTCAATCAACAGGGCAGCTGGGACCCTGTTGCATTCCACTACAGGTAACTGCAGGGAGTTCTTTCAAAATGGATGGTCCAGGACAAAATTAAGTCAACCAAGACAAATATTATAACTGAGAACCATTTATTGGAAATGAAAAGTGTGTACCAAAGAGAAATACAAAAGACAGAAAATGAGGAAGGAAAAGTGAAAAGATTTAGAGAGGCAGAGAGAGAAAGAGGGGAGACAGGAAAAGTGGGTGTTAGCACCAGAGCCTTCGGGGTATGCTGTTGACGTCCAGCCGGCAGGTGGAGTGTGCGCTCCCCACCAGGGGAGCCTGTGCAGCTCCGGAGAGGCACGGCTGTCAAGGCCCAGCTCCCGCAGTGACGGGCAGCTGGACACAGGCTGAGCGGGCACTTGGGCAGGAGATGCAGCACCATGGACAGGGTCACGGCGGGATTGTGGCAGCGGGCTGGACCAGTGAAGCAGGGTTGGAAGCAGATGGCACAGGCAGGGGCGAGGCAGGCAGGGTGTTGGGCAGGAATACAGAGAGGCAGGACAGGCAACGGCTGGAGCAGGTGAGGGAGGTGGCAGGGCAGGACACAGGCAAAACACAAGGCTCGGGGGTCAGCAGGTGTCTGGCCAAGCGTCCAGCAGTGTCCAGCAGGAGGGAAAAAGAGCCAAAAGGCAAAAAGGATGAAAAGGAAGCTCCCAAGCTCATGACACAGTTGCTTCATACCACCTGGCTCCTCCCAGGGGCTGCTCACTGGCAGGAGGCCATTGTCCCCCTCCAACAGTCTATCGCAGTCTGTTGGTGGAGACATTTTACCACCTGATTCTGGTGCCTAAAATTGGATACCTGAAACAGAGACTGAGCAAAGTTAAGTGAATAAAAGGTAGGAATTTATTGAAGGCCTTCAACTGGTACACCTCTTGTGCAGAGCCTGGCCGAGGCTAGGCTGGACCCAAGATGGACCCCAATCACGAGTTTCCCCCCGGATATAGGTTTGGTACATTTGCATATCAGAAGTTAATTGTCCAATTACAGTTCCAGGTAATGAAKTAATATTCCCCCATTCACCCCCTCCCAATTCACTTTTGTTTATACTTAGGCCTAGGATGGTGACCTTGGTTCCCTGGCCTAGAAGGAATGTTTTGTCTAACCAGAATGTGAAGAGAGCTTATTTAGCACATAATATGGAGTTCAGAATTACACACTAGTACAGTGCAGGATTAGAAAAATCCYAAAGCTAATACTTAAGGCATCATATCCCCCCTTTCAGAGATTCAACAAGGCCTTAACCTTGTTGAGTCTCTATACTACACTAAATATCCCCTAGTGGTATACTATACAGGAGGATCCTCCTGGAGGGCACCGTGTCCTTGATGGTCTCCTACTGATTGCCAAGTCCATGTGGGACATGAAATGGCTGCCAGGCAAAGTCTCCTCAGAGACAGGGCCTGCCTCCATCTTCTCCCAGTTGCCTCCTGCGTGAAGCACTCCCCCACATATCTCTCACAATCAATGTTGAGACAAATCAAAATGGAATTGGTTCCTCACAGATCCTTTCTCCCACCTGTAAGCAGCGGCCTTGCAAGCAGGCAGCAGGGAGGGCTCCATGGCAGTGTTGAACCGCTGCACAGGAGAAGTCCAAGGTGAAATAACCACACCACCATCTCTGCTCCCAGTAGGGAAGAAAGACTGCCCACACCCAGCTAAGAAGTGCCAAACCCCCATCCCCCTCCTCTCCCCAAACCGTTTCACTGGTATGTCAGAGTGCTTGACGACTACTTTTGTTTCCTAATCACTGTCTAACCACCTAGAAAGCTGCCCTCTTCCCCCGTTCCAGCATTTCCCAGTGAGAAATACTCACTGGCCGATAAAGTTGAAAGAGGATAAAGTCATCAAAGTAAAACTATTTATTGACATAAATGAGTCATCTGAGTCGGGTGCATCTCACTGAGGAGGCACACCTCTCTCTGAAATGCATACTTTTCCTTGAGCAGTGGGGTCCCTGTCCCTCTTCCCATTGCCTGGGTACTCAGGGACTTGCATTCTTTCCGACCACCTATGGCTCAAAACGCCTTTCCCCTCCCCTTTTTATCCTTTTCAGAACTAATGACTCTAACCAAAAAGCAGTGGTTAACTCCCCTTTTCCCCCCACGCTCACAAGGCCTAGCCTCATGCTAACTACATCTTTGCCTACATGACATAACTACACATTCTTACGGGTGAAACAATGGCTGAAGCAAAACACTATTTTATCTCTCACAATCCATCCCCCTTTTATTATCACCTTTTTGCTGAAGTCCTTGGTTTGGTTATCTGTCTGGCTGGTGTGGGCCGGTCTCTGTTTGGAAAGCAGTTACAGTCAAGCAAAACAGCTACACTCTGGTCTTGTTATTTTGCAAACTTGTGCTTATGCTGAGCTAAGCTTACTCCAAAGTTTTAACTCTGTGTTTTATGCTGAGGCACATAGCTTTGCTCTAACTTGTATAGAATAAGTTGTAAGTCGTCTTCTTGTTTCTCTCTTTTCCTGTCTTGCCTCCTTAGGACCATAATCTTCTGGGTTCCTATTCTTAACCAGCAGCTGCCAGGTTTGGGTTCACTGGCATACTGATCATCTGCATTTCTTCTACTACATTAATTACTACTAATTACTACCAATTAACTGGTAAAACAGGGAATAAGGCAAGGTATAAGCAATAATCCAACAAAGGCACATAATAAAAAGAATGCCACCTTTCTCCACCAGATTTTCCCCAACAGGTTGTCCCACCACTGAGAATCCCACATTGAGTTCCATTTCTGTACTGGCACCTGGGCAAGTTTTCTGATGTTCGAGGCTATGTTCAACACTGCTTCTCCATTATCATTAATTTTCAGGCAGCAGTCCAATATATTGAATTTACCACACGTGCCTCCCTCTTCAGCTAATAAACAGTCCAAGGCTAATCTGTTTTGATAAATCACCCTGAAATAAATGCAGATGCCAGTCACCTTTAATCAGGGTTAACTGGTTTAATTGGAACCACAAATCTGGGGAGCTTTGTGGGCTACTCAAGGGCTTGAAGGGCTACTCCCTTCTCCACACTGACGCAGAGGTACTCTCCGTGCAACAGACTGCCACAGCAGGACCCAGTCTCTCCTTAGGACCCTCCTTTTATATATCCATCAACTCATCTCATTGGTCTCTTCCCCAATTCCACAGTCCATTGAATGGTCAGTTTTTGCTGCTCCTAGGCTCTAGGTTGGCTCGTGTCCAGGGTCCGCCTTCTGCCTCATGGGGCGTCGAATGATTCGTTGTTACCATGTCCTAGACTCGAAAGATGGTTGGGTCTTAATGCTGGCTATCTAGGAGGGGCACAGTGGCCCCCGCCTTCCCCTTTTAGAGTTCTCCTTCCATTTCGAGCACCGCCTCCTGGACGCTCACCCTCATTGCATCCCCTTTTCAAACCTAAAACCATACAACCTGAAATCGGAACATTCAAACTCAAACCCGTACAACCAATCCGGGAACATTCAAACCCAAACACATACAACCGAACCGGGAACTTAGGAATTATTTATAACAATTTCCCCCCTCTAATCAATTGATCAGGCTATGCCTGCATCAAAAGGCTCAAGTCATTGTTGTGTTTTAGTTCATTTTGAGTTGGCTCATACTGGACTCTCATAGCTTTCATAAATTTTCTTCCACTTCTGATACTGTTTATCTAGTTTCTTCGGGCTTTTTGGAGTTGTAGGGGATGGGTCTTCCCTTTCCATAAGGAGGATTTGTTCCACCTTCTCCTCCAACATCTTTTCCAAAGATTGTTGCACAACTGAGGTGTTTTCTAGGACTGCTTTTACTGTGGAAGTTACTAATCGGATTAAACAGGGAATGACACAGGAGAGTAACATTAGTCCGGATAAAGCAAATGCCCCAATTATTAACATCTTTTTCCACCATTCCCCTTGGAGCCAATTTTCTATCCAAGTACTTTTAAATAGAGGGGTCCATTTTTGGGGGGGTACGTGTGCTAATTTTCAAATTTCTTTAGTGATGTTTCTAATTATTTGCCCATAGTCATCGACCTCTAAACAACATCCTGATATATTGAATTTCCCACATACTCCCCCTTCTTCAGCTAATAAATAGTCAAGGGCTAATTGATTCTGGTATATTTTAGTACGCATTTGATCTTGCTGGGTAGTTAGTAAATGGATAGCTAGGGCAGTGCGATTCGTAATTATGTCTAATACAGCCTGCAAGTGGATAATTCTATTTAGCATATAAATCGGGGTTCGATACCCCCAGGAACCATCCTGTGCCCAGGTCGCAGGGCCATAGGTTTCAGTTATTCTTTCTGAAGTCCAGACTTCATTCTCCCATTGTTGAGTCCCGTCTATTGTATCCCTCTTTTCTCTTTTAATATCATCGTACAAGGGGGCTCCTAGGGTTTTTCCGGCTTCCCGGGAGAGAAGGAAAAAGGAGGGGCGGATTACCCCTAAAGTGCAACTCCCTTTCCAGGTTGGAGGCAATGAGGCATATGCCTTTTTTCCGCATAGCCATTACAGACCTTCTGGGGCAACCCAAAACCCTTCCTTAGTATTATCTAGCTGGTCCCAAAATTTGGCTACATGTGGGATGGCCTTAAAGGGGTTCTGTTCCCGGGTAATACATTAGTATAGTCCTCTTACCATAATATACGAACAGCCTTGCCCCCCCTTTATTAGACCAATATAAATCTGGTGTTTTGGGAATCCACTTCACCTTTGCTTTTGTCCCCTCAATAATTTTATATCGTTTGCATGGCATTTCCCCCACCTGCTCCATGTACAACCTTCCTTTTCTCCATAGACACTCCTCCCCAATAACTTTATTCTGGAGTATCCACGTTTCTCCGTAATCCCTGGGGCCTGAGATGGAAGTTCCCGTGGTTGTTATTATTTTTATTATCTCCCTTGCAGACAGGGCCATTCCTTCCCATGGCCACCCTTCGGTGGTTTTAGTACCAACACAAACCCAACAATTACTAATGTTTAATTAGTGGCTAATTCTCTCAATCAAATCTAAAAAGAGGTTTCTCCCTTCCCACTCTAGGGCCGTTATTCCCGTGGTTAGAATCCCTTTTACTTTTCTCTCCTTGATGATATCCCACCCTTTTTGTTTGTCCTGTTTCGCGGGGTTCCTTGGGTTCTTTTCGGTACACATCCAGAGCTCTTTGGTAGGACACGCCCTGTTTATCCTTAATTCAAACGATCCTTTATTTTCTACCAGCCAATAAGTCTTTCCTTCTTCTTTACACATAGTCACTTCTTCGAGATTGATACACATGGAATTAATACTGCTATGCGCTCCGTGAACATACCCTCGGGTATCTTCCATGTACACAGGATGGTAACACTTATCGCATCCCTCATTGGCTTTCGTGGTAGTTGAAAGATAAGAGTATAATTACCAGTCCTAGCAGCTGGAATCGTTGCAGAGTCATTCTCTTAGTCTTCTCACCTCTTCTGGTCAGCCGATCTTATTCCTTCTCCCGGCGGTCGTTCTGTCAGGGTCCACTTCAACTTCTAATGGCCAGTCCTAGCTGCTGGAATCGTTGGAGGGTCGTTCTCTTCATTCCACAGTGTATCAATCCCCTGTTAGCTAAACTTTGGGGTCGAATCTTTTTCCTTAAACGGGGAGGGCTCTACCTTTGTGAGCTCTGGAGGTTCCTAGAATTAAAACAAAGGAAACATTTTAACAACATAACATTAACACATTATAACACAGTAACTTAGTAAATTTAACACTTCTTTTCCTCCTCAGCTGGGGGTTGTACTGGACCTTTAACTGGAGTGAAGTGACTCCAACCTTTCTCAGCTGTTCGTAGTGCTGTCTCAGTACTTAGTAACACCTAGTATGGTCCTTCCCATTTTGGCATTAATGGGGTTTCTTTCCAAGTTTTTATAAAGACCCAATCTCCCGGCTGAAATGAGTGCGTTCTGAAGTCTATCTTTCGCTTTGCGGAAGATAGCCACATCTCTTGAGGTCTTCTAAGGTCTTGCCAATAATTTTGATATAGTTTGTCACCCCCTTTTCCCCTTCTTCATAGGTGGTCATTCTTGTGCAGGTCAAAAGAGGTAACCCAAAGAGAGCTTCGTAGGGCGATACGCCCAGGTCTGTCCGAGGTCTAACTCGACTGTTAAATAATGCCAAAGGGAGGCACCTTACCCAGTTCATCTTGGTTTCATTGATCAATTTAGTGAGGCAATTTTTCAATGTTTGATTCATTCTTTCTACCCTCCCAGAACTCTGAGGTCTCCACAGGGTATGCAGGTCCCACTTGATCCCCAGCACTCCCATAGTGGAGTGCAAAACCCGAGATGCAAAATGTGGGCCCCGATCTGAATCAATTACATGAACTAACCCATATCGGGGGATTATTTGCTCTAATAGGATCTTGCTCACTACTTGGGCTGAGGCATTGACTGTAGGGAACGCTTCTACCCAGTGGGTAAGATGGTCTACAATTACTAGTAAGTACTTGTAACGTTGAATTCGGGGGAATTCTGAAAAATCAATTTGCACCTTCTGAAAGGGTCGTTGGGCCAGTTCTCTGCCCCCTAAAGGTGCTTTTCTCATGTTCTTTCTATTAATCCTCTGGCAGGTAAGGCAGTCTCGTGTTACAGTTCGAGCCAGTTCAAAAATCCCAGGGCAAATGTAAGTTCTTAAAAAATGGTCACAAAGGGCTTGTGTTCCCCAGTGTGTTGTTTCATGGAGGCCCTTCAAGATTCTTAGGGACAAAGCCTTATTTAGCACCTGGCGCCCATCTGGCATTATCCATTTGCCTTTTTCATCTTGTTTTCCCCCCTCTAATAGGATCACCTGTTGTTCTTTCTGACTCAGCTGCGGGGTTCCCATTTCTGTTTCATCCAGTTCCCCCATCCATGCGACAACAATCGTTTCTTCTCCCACACCCGCCTCCTTAGCTGCCTTATCTGCCAGGGTGTTTCCCTTTAAAGAATCCCCTCTTTGATGTCCCCTTATATGGACTATTGCTATCTCCTTGGGTCCTTGTAATGCTTCCAACACCTCTCGGATCATCTTTTCATGAGCAAGTCCTTTCCCTTCTGAGTTTAGGAATCCTCTTTCCATCCAGATCTTTCCAAATGTATGTGCCACCCCAAAAGCATACCTCGAGTCCATATATATGGTCTTAGTACTTCCAGCCCTCTCTTTAATGCAAAGAGTTCACACATTTGGGCAGACCAATTTGAGGGTAGTTTGGCTTTTTCTAATACTTGTAAATTTTCTCCATCTACCATGGCATATCCTGATTTCCTCCTCCCTTGTACCATTCGGGATGACCCGTCCACAAACAATATCCTCCCTCCTACCAATGGTACCTCTTGTCTTCCCAATTTTGCATCCTTTCAGTAGCTTTATTATACATGATTTGTGTGCACCTGTATCCACTAAAACCCAAATTCTTCCCCCTGGGGTCCTAACTCCAAGTTTACCAAGGGCTCTGATTTCCAAGACTGACATGTTCTGAGGGGGTAGAGCCCTTGACACCCCTAATCTTCCTATGATTCTTGGCATAGTCTCTGATCCCTCTCCCACACCTTACATTGAGCTCTCATATGGCCTCTTTCCCCACAATAAAAACATTTTCCTATACATTTACTCCCCTCCATTTTCTTCTTAATTGGTTCTTTTTCCACTTCCCTTGATTCTCCTCGATTTGTCTCCCATGCTGCCGCCATTAAGACCTTAGCCTTTACCTTTGTCTTTTCCTCATCCCTCCTTAAGTAAACCTTCCGGGCCTCTTTTAATAAGTCATTAATTCCTCGATTCTGCCAATCTTCTAGTTTTTCAAGCGTCTTTCTAATATTTCGGAGGAGAATAAGGTGGTTAGGAGGAGAATAAGATGGTTAGGATGGAATTTATCTGTTCCCAGGTATAAACACTGGGTCAGAGGCCTAATCTCCTTTTTAAACGATCTTACTTCCGAGGCCGTCAAGGGAGCATTAACAAAACCTATCCCTCCTCTGGTTCCTCCCATTGAGACTTCTCGCAATGGGAACAATCGGGTCCCCTCTATTCGGGAACCGTTACTTACTCTGGACCGGGTGCCCAAATACAGACCTTCCAGCTTGGGTGTCTCTGGCAATGAAGTTGTTCCTTTCCCCGGGCCTGGGGTGTGTTCACCCGTATTAACACTGGTGAGGTCTGTCTGGCTTGTTGGTAACCTGGAACTGGAAACCTGGAATCAAGAATCTGAGGGACTTGCAGGGAACAGAGATAAAGAGAGTATGGGAACGGTTATGGTTAACGATGTAGGGCTTTTTGAGGGCGTCACGGGTAAAGGCGGTGAAACCAAGGAAGCAACTGGAGTTGTGGGAGCAGGTGGTGCCTCTCTTACCCCCGTGAGTTCTGACACTCTTGGGGGCGCCTTTTCTCCTGTGAGAGAGTCTAAATTATCATCCGGGGTTTCCGAATGGGATTTTGGCCTTGTGGTAACTCCCTGGATCATCGTACCTATTGCCTGCCTTTCAGGGGCAGAAGGGAGGTAGAAGGCTGAGGAGGGTGTAGACATGAGAGCTGGGAAGGAAGGTATGGAATCAGGGAGGTGTGATGTTAATGAAGGTGCCTGGGAGGGCAGAGATTATGGACACAACACCTGGGAGGGTGGAGGTAATGGGATAGGTGCAGGAGGAGAAGGGGGAGAGGAAGGGGAAGAGGAGGAGTTTGAGGGGGCGGAGGGGGTGAACACTCTAATGGATCCCACCGAGACTGAGGTCTTTCTGTTTTTATATCTTTGGTTTCTTGGGACACTCGGTATACTTCAATTTCTTCCCAACACTGCACCCAACACCGTGCATACTTTCTTTCCTCATCATCCGTCTCTGTTCTTGTTTCAATCACCTTGTATAAAGCCTCTCTTAACCACTTCTCTTTAGCCCCACAGCGAGGCCAATACACTGGACCATCTATCACTTTTTCATTGGGCCATACATTTAAACAATAATATATCATTTTGGGTTTCTCTAATTCTCTCCATGACTCCATCTCACTCCATTTCGCTAGCAATTCAGCAAGAGGACTATCCGGAGGAATAGGTGACATATTCCTTCTTCCCTTTCCTCCTCGCCTTTTCGATTCCTTTCCTACGCACTGGCCCATTTTACTCACTTCTTATGACTTTCTCACTTAACCAATAATGGTAACTAAATAAAAAAACAGAACCAAAACTGATAACTATGAGTCCTAAGAAATAAAGAGAAACTGTGTAAAAGAAAGAAAAAAAAAAAATACCTGTGGGAGAGTGTATAGGGTTGTGGGGAAATAGTAATAATTCTTGTACTTAAATTGGCTGTATAAAACTAGCTAGAGGCACACCACTAGTGTGGTGTGTGTGAGCCCCGATGAAACTCTGTAGCACTTGGTATAAACTATTGGTGGGACTTTAGCTTGGGAAATTCCCATGCCACTTCGGACTTCCGGGACACTCAAGATGGCACCCTCTCAACACCACTTCCGGCCTCTCAAGCCCACACTCAAGATGGCGCCTGATGTATTTTCCAACAGACAAGCGCTCAAATCTAAAATGGCTGCCACACTACTTCCGCCCACAAACAAAATGGTTCCTCCATACAATCGAGTGCCCTCAAACAAAATGGCGTCAAACCCTTCTTAACTGGCAAGTGACTCGGGGACTTTTGGCTTTTGCCTCACCCCGAGACCACACTTGTCAGCCCCCGCAACTGCAACACTTACATTTAACCTATAGCTAGTAACTCATATAAATATCACCTAAATCATAGAAACTGACATACACCTAAACTAAATCCTTGATATCTTTGTTTAGGCAATTAAAATAATACACAATATCTTGGCACCAACTCCACAGCCAAAATATTCAAATTAACACACAGTCCTACAAAATCATAATAAATCCCGAAACATACAAATATTCCAACACAAGTTAGAAACTCAACATTCATTTAAATCACTTGATACAAACTTAAACCTAACTAACACCTGCCTGACAGGATCTATTCCTCATGCCCTAAACCTGCGTTTGGAACTTCTTGTCTCTAGAAGCACCCTTACCGTCCCTGCAGTGCTTCTCCCTCTCGCTGAGAGGGCTCCCCGTGATGGGACCTATGGGCTTCCCTCTTATGGGATCTATGGGCTCCCCCTCTAGTCTCAGGACCGAGACCTCACTCCAAAGTCCTGGACACTGGGGAGACGGGAGTATCCTGAGCACAAGCGGACAGGATTCAAGAAGCACTACCCTTCACCCCCCTACCTCTCCTCCTGGGCTGGAGGCTTTCCCGGGGGTCCCTTGGGGTCTCCCACTCCTCTAGCACTGTCCCACCTGCAAGTACTCACCCAAACCTTACGGGTCCCAGCTCCCTCCCGAGAGGGTCCCCTCCCCTAAGGAATCCACAACCCGGGACGCTCAGCAGAGACGAGAGTACCCCCTCTTCAACTCGACGGTCCTGTTTCCCTTCCCCTAAGGCTTTCTTCCCCCCCTCCTGCCAGGTAAGGGAACAGTCCCCAGGTCTGGGGTCTGCTTATCCTCACAAATCCCAGACAAGGAGTATTTCAATAGGGGAAGGTCCTGTCTCTCTCAGATCCCTGCGGTGCTTCTCCCTCTTGCCAAGAGGGCTCCCCACGATGGGACCTATGGGCTCCCCCTTTAGTCTCAGGACCGAGACCTCACTCCGAAGTCCTGGACACTGGGGAGACAGGAGTATCCTGAGCACAAGGGGATGGGATTCAAGAAGCACTACCCTTCACCCCCCTACCTCTCCTCCTGGGCTGGAGGCTTTCCCGGGGGTCCCTTGGGGTCCACACTCCTCTATTACCATCCCACCTGCAAGTACTCACCCAAACCTTATGGGTCCCAGCTCCCTCCCGAGAGGGTCCTTGGATCTGCCCCAATAGGCTCCCGGTTCCTTTTCCAGGCTCAGCTCTCTTCCAGGAAATGGTCTTCACAGCTTGTCTAGAAATCTTCTTGGTGGAAATGGTCTTCACAGCTTGTCCAGAGATCTTTTTGTTGGGACCGCCCCTGGGCGGAGCTATCCCGGACAAGCCCCCAAGCTGAAATAAATGCGGATGCTAGTCACCTTTAATCAGGGTTAACTGGTTTAATTGGAACCACAAATCTGGGGAGCTAGGAGAAGGGAGTAGCCCTTCTTGGCACTGAAGCAGAGGTACTCTCCGTGCAACAGACTGCCACAGCAGGACCCAGTCTCTCCTTAGGACCCTCCTTTTATATATCCATCAACTCATCTCATTGGTCTCTTCCCCAATTCCACAGTCCATTGGTCAGTTTTTGCTGCTCCTAGGCTCTGGGTTGGCTCGTGTCCAGGGTCCACCTTCTGCCTCATGGGGCATCGAACGACTCGTTGTTACTATGTCCTAGACTCGAAAGATGGTTGGGTCTTAATGCTGGCTATCTAGGAGGGGCACAGTGGCCCCCGCCTTCCCCTTTTAGAGTTCTCCTTCCATTTCGAGCACCGCCTCCTGGACGCTCACCCTCATTGCATCCCCTTTTCAAACCTAAAACCATACAACGTGAAATTGGAACATTCAAACTCAAACCCGTACAACCGATCCGGGAACATTCAAACCCAAATACATGCAACTGAACCGGGAACTTAGGAATTATTTATAACAACCCTCTCTCATCTGGTGTTGTGGTGCTCTAGCCTTAGTTATCAAAAAGGCAGTTTGCCACAGAGCAATATTTCTTAGATGCTGTCACTTTAGGTTTCTCCTCCTCACAGAGTCTTAAGCTTTGTAACAGGTCAGCTTGGTTTGAAATTCTCTCTAACTGTATTGTCATTAGTCAGTTTGAATTTGTTCTTCCTCTGAAGATGCTTCATTGGTTTTCTCTCATGTATCTCTACGCTCATTGGTTGCACACTGTTATCCCTACCCCTTAAAGCAGCAGAGACAGAGCGGGAAACGGTCTCTCTGCTAACCTGCCTTTCAAGATATGCACCCTGTCCTCCTGGGCAGAGACAAATAAACTCAGAATATGGTTACAGAGAGTCCGGCCTCTCTCATTCCTTTTACCTTCGCTGCTGCCTCTGTGAAACTGCCCGTGGTAAAAAGCTGTCAGCTTTTGTGGACTGCGAAGAAACCCTGCAGATCACTCCGGCCCCAGCTGAATACAGCAAAAGGGGGGACAAAGCGATAATCTGGTCTGCTGTTTGGCCAACAACTCCAGGGCTGAAGCTGCCTGGTTAGAGATGAGTTCTACTACTGCTTGTAGTCTAATGATTCTGTTTAACATATGAATGGGCATTCTGTAACCCCAACTACTGTCCTGAGCCCAAGTTGAGGCCCCATAGGTTTCTATAATCCCTTGGGGTGGCCACTTGTCCTTACCCCATGTTTGGGGACCCTCCTATTTGGAGATTTCTTTTTTTCTTGTTTTAAGTCCTCGAAAAGTGGAATTCATAATTTGTCCCCCTTCTTCAATGGCAGTAAGAAAAACCCAGGCTGTATGATTCCTAAGATGCAATTTCCAAGTTGCAGGGAGTCTAGAAAGGCTCTTCATCCACAAATCCAAAATAACCCACTGGGGGCCTTCCACCAATGTTTGGAGGTATTAGGTAAATTCCCCCAGACCCAGGAAATTCCAGGTAATCCTTAGGAGGTATTTTCTCCTGAACAGTTAAACATACCAGTTTCGGCAGTATTAGTACAACTATCTCCTCCCTTTCCAGACCAGTACCATGAGGGTCTCTTGAGCCACCAGACAGTCTTACTAGAGGTTGAATTAAAAGTATAGATTCTAAGACAGGGCGTTTCTCCCACCAGTTGGTCAAATTGCTTCCCAATCCTTAAACATTCAACCCCCATAACCTCAGATGTTAAGGTCCATCCACCGGGTCTCGCTTGTTCCTCAGAGACAATGGAATGATTCCATTTAATCAGTTGGAAGGGGTTTATGCTAGTTCCTCTCCAGGGTCACTCTTCACTCATTAAGGCCCCCACACACACCCAGCAACTAGAGACATCTAATTCTTTGGCATTCTTTCTGCCAGGTCTGCAAACAAATTTTTCCCCACAGAGGGGAACTCTAGCCCCTTTTGTAATTCTTTTCGTAGTTCCTCATATAATGAGAGGTTATCTGAGGCCAGCTGGCAGGGATGAAGAGTCCCACCTATCCCTTTTACTGTCTGTGTTGACACTTCCACCTCTGCTTGGTCTTGAACTCCTCCGCCATCGCTTAGCCCTTTCTGACTTAATCTGCTGAAGCAAACCCAAGGTTCTCCTCTGGAGCAATATTGTCCTCCGCAGGCCCATATTCACTTCCTAAATTGTGGACAATCCAATAGGTTTGTATCCCACTGGGGATGTTTTCCTGACATCTTGTAGGTTTATCAGAATAGCATGCAGTATTGAGCCAGAGATAATGGGTGAAAACTCAGTAACTTTTTCCAGCAGCTTTCCAGGTTCTATGGCATTTTGTGCAGGGGTCAACTAAAATAGGGTTTACTAGGACTGGAATTATAATCCAGGGAATAGGATTTGAATTACTCAGTTCTCCCTCTTCCGGGCCACAAGCACCCCCCTCTACCCCTCCTTTTCTGCCAAGCTCTGGTATGATGTGTATTTCCACAGCTCAACACTTGATGGGTTGCAGCCAACAGTGGAGCAGCAATATTATTGGTGGCAAATACAAGTCAACCCAGTTTCGTCCTTGACTATTTCAGGACAGATTATCTTTTAAGAGTTAATTTTAGTGGGTTACTTCCCTGTATCCTTCCAGTCCTTAGGAGGTGAGTCCACGGGTCCTTTAAATTTGGGTTGTATGTGACCATCCTCTCTCCATGGTGCAAACTGCTGTCTCAGTTGTCAAGAGTACTTGAAAGGGACCTTCCCATGTCAGTGTCAAAGTGTCGTTCTTCCAAGATTTTACCAACATCCAGTCTCCCGGTTTTACCTGATATATGTAAGTGTCCAGGGGTGAGGTTTGGGGCAACAATCCCTTTCTTCTAAGATCTGCAAGAGGGGGTGTTACCACCTGCAAATAATTTTTTTTGGTCATTTGTTTCAGGAATGGTCAACCCTTCCTCCCTTCCCAGATAAGGTAATCTGAACAGCATTTCATAAGGAGATACTCCCATATCTTTCCTTGGAGCAGTTCTAATTCTTAGTAATGCTAAAGGTAAACACGTGGTCCATGGTAATCTAGTTTCAATCATTAATTTAGTAATATGGGTTTTAAGTGTAGCATTCATCCTCTCAACATGTCCCAAACTTTGGGGATGCCAAGGAGTGTGAAAATTCCAATTTATATCTAAAGCCACATACACAGTCTGTAAGATTTTTGAAATTGAGTCCCTTTATCAGAGTCTATCCTTTCAATTACTCCATTCCTGGGAATGATCTATTCTAACAGAACTTTTGCCATATTAGAGATTGTAGCAGTTGCAGTGGGAAAAGCCTCTACCCAGTGGGTAAGATGATCAACTATTACCAGGAGATATTTCCATCACGGTACCTTGGGAAGTTCAGTATAATCTGCCTGTATACTCTGGAAAGGTCTAAGAGCTAAGGTTCTTCCCCCACTAGGGGTTTTTCTCATCACCTTCCTATTTACTTTTTGACAAATCAGGCATTTTTCAGTCACTTGTTTGGCTACTGTATAAATTCTCTCACAGCAAGAGGTTCTTAAAAATTGATCACTCAGTGCTTGAGTTCCTCAGTGTGTTTCTTGGTGTAGCTTAATTAATATTTCTCTAGTAAAGGCTTTGTTCAATTCTTGCCTCCCATCTGGTAATAGCCACCTTCCTTCCTGATTCCTTACATCCCCTGTCTTTTTTAAGAATTCCTCTTTTTCCTTAGTAAACAGTGGAATTTTTATATATTTTACTTCGCTGCTAGGTATTAAAGCAAGCATTCTGGTTTCTTTCCCATGGCAGCTTCCTGAGCTAGTTTATCAGCCAACTGATTTCCCCTTTGTGAGAAACAACGCCTCACGTTGTTAAAAATTTGCATAATTTATTAAAATAAACTGATAATTAGGGATAAACTCGTGGTCTGCGAATCACACAATGCAAAGTAACAGCACTGGGTGCATAACCGATCTGGCCAGAGGCACACCTCTCGGGGCTGGTGCTACGCCTTTTACGCACCCGGGCTGTCACTCAGGAGGACTGGATACGTTTATCCAACCAAGGGTCTGATCAGCCAGGTCTTCCCCATGTCCGCCCACTTGGCATCAGATGGGGGTGGTCCCGACCTAAGGGTCGCCCACCCTTTAGCTGCCATCGGCCATTTTGTTAATATAATTCCCTATACAGATACCACAACAATTAACATTATTAACCAATTACAGCAACAGGAACTTCACAACATATAACGGAACTTCAACAATAGACTTATTTTTCTATGAACTTTTGAACATCAACCACCACCCACATTCCCAAATATAGTATTAATAATGAATAACCCATACTCATTAACAAGCCATACAACAATTAACTCATTAACCTAATTAACAACTTTATTATAATTAACCACAAAACAAGTATACGAAAGCCAGCCTCAACTACCACTACTTATAACACCCTTATTTCCTGAGTTCCTCCTTTCTGGTGTCCCATTAGGTGAACTACAGCAATCTCTTCAGGCAAATCAAGAACTTGAAGAACTTCTAAGACTAGCAGCTCGTGTAGTAATTCTTTCCCTCTGGAGGAAATTAATCCACACTCTTTCCAGATTTTCCCAAAAGTATGTACTACCCCAAAGGCATACTTGGAATCAGTATAAATTGTTCCTCTCTCTCTTCTAAGTAACTCCAAGGCTCGCTTCAATGCATATAATTCATGTGTCTGGGCCAACCAGTTGTTGGGCGGTCTTCCTTTCTCCAGTAAACTACCCTGCTTGCTGTCCATAATGGCATAACCATTATGACGCTTCCCATTTATGCATCTATATGACCCATCGACACAGATTCTCTTTCCATTGACTAAGGGAGTTTCCTCTAAATCTTTTCTTACTTTAGTTTGATATTCAGTAATGTCCAGGCAATTATGTTTAGGGGTTTCTGATCCCCCGTACAGAAACTGGGAGGGGCTCAGATTCTTAGCTGTAGTTAATACCAAGTCATCTTTTTCCATTAGAATTGTTTCATATTTCAGAGTTCTGTTAACCACCTCCCAGACTTCTGACTCAAAATTGTTCTGACTGTGTGTGGGATGAACACAATTAAAGCACCTCCAAAAGTTAATTTTCTACTTTCTTCCACTAGCAAAGCTGTAGCTGCCACTGCTTGTACACAGACTGGCCATCCCTGCAATACTGGGTCTAACATTTTTGAAAGGCAATCTACTGGTCTTTTCCTGCCTCCCCATGCCTGAGTTAATAATCCATATGCCGTTCCTTCTTCCACACTGACACACAAATAGAAGTGTTTCTCTAGAGAGGGGAGTGCCAGAACAGGCGTCTGGATTAATTTTTTTCAGGTTTTCAAACTGTTGCTTCTGATCTCTAGCCTGCTTATGCTTTTCTCCTTCTTCCTGTAGTTTTTCATACGAAAACTTGACATGTTGGGTAAAGTTTTCAATCCACAGTTGAGAATATCCAAATAAGCCTAAAAATCTTATTTCTCTTTTGGTTCTAGGAAGGGGCATGGTAACAATGCCGGAGATATGTTCTGGGGTTACCCTTCTTTGCCCTTCACTTATTAAATGCCCAAAATACTTTACTTCTTTTTCTACAAACTGTAGTTTAGTCTTAGAAACCTTTAATCCTTTTCTTCCCAGGAAGTTTAGGAACTAAATAGTGGTTTCTTGGACTTCCCTCTTGTCTTTCCCTGGTATTAATAAATCATCAACATGTTGGAGCAGCCTAACTCCTGAGAGTGTTCCAAATTCCTCAAGAACTTGTTCCAAAACTTGTCCAAACAAGTTTGGAGACTCAGTGAACCCCTGGGGCAGAGAAGCCCAATGTAACTGCTGCTTTCTTCCAGTGATGGGATCTTCCCACTCAAAAGTAAATGTATTCCTACTATTTTCTGCCAAGGGACAAGTCCAAAAAGCGTCCTTAAGGTCTGCTACACTAAACCATATGTGATCATAGGGGATTCTACCTAATAAAGTGTAAGGATTGGGCACTACTGGATGGCATACTTGGACAAGCTTCTTCAGTTCCCTTAAATCTTGAACTAATCTATCATTTCCATCCGACTTCCCTACTGGTAAAATAGGAGTATTATACGGAGACATACAAGGTTTTAACAGTCTATCTTTTAAGAGTCTTTCAATTACTAACTGTAATCCTTTTCTCCCTTCAAGGGATATTGGATACTGCCTCCCATGAACTGGCTGACTTCCTTCTTTCAGCCTAATCTCCAGGGGAGATATATCCAACTCTTTACTATTGCCATCCACTACCCATAAAACTGGGTCTATTTCCTTTCCATCTTCTACTCTTAACTTGAACAGCTTCACTACCATCTGGTCCTCTTCTGGAATTACTCTGATTCGTAACTGAATGTGTAGATCTCCTCCCACTAAATTAGTACCAGCCTCTGGTATTATTACAAAATCAGATATAGTTTTCTTATCTCTTCTCAAAACTTTTACTTGATTCACCACAGGGACAAGGAATCCTTCCCCTTTGACTCCAATTATTTTGGTCTGTTCTGTTCCTACTTCACATCCTTGGGGGATTTGAATTATACTTGATCTCTCAGCCCCCAAAGCTACCATAAATATATATTCTTCTTCCTGGGGTCCTAATTTTAAATTTGTCAAGGGCTCTTCATGGTATTTGGACCCCCGGAAATAGAGCCCCTGACACCCCGAATCCTGGGAGCAATTTTCTGTCTCCATCATTTGGAAGACTTTAACTTCTTTCTGCAACACAGGACACTCTCTTTTAAAGTGTCCCACCTTCCCACAACAGAAACACTTCTCAGGACCAGTCTGCCATGTACCTAACTCTCATCCTCTTTCTTGGGGGTGTCAAAAAATTGTTTCGTCCTCTCCCTTGCACAGCTCTCCTTCCTCTGTCTGCTAATCTTCCTCTCCCAGCCTCATCCTCAGGCTGTCATTTTACCACTTGGTCTACCATTGCCACCATTAGCTAGCTTTACTTTTCATCATCTCTTCTAATATATACTTTCTGGGCTTCCCATAGCAACTTGTTCAATTCTCTATCATGCCAATCCTCCATGTCCTTTAACTTCTTTATATCAGGCCAGGCTTTAATGACAAAATTGACCTTTGTCAGTTCCTGACCAGTATCACTCTCAGGATCAACTCCTGAATATTGCTGCATGTGCTTTCTAAGCCTCTGTAACCACACAGTAGGTGACTCATCTTTTTGCTGCTTCTTTTCAAGTGCTTTCTCAAAACTCTGCCCTTTCGGTACCACTTCCTTTATTCTTCTAACTACTCGCCTCCTGTAATCAGACATACTATTCCTCCATTCAACTGTATTTTGGTCCCAGTTAGGACTTACTATGGGAAATTCCTGTTCACTGGGTACTCTTCCCTGAGTGTTAGGTGGGTTTTCTCTCTCCCAGATTCTTATTCCTGCAGTCTGTATAATTTGCCTTTCCTCCGGTGTGAATAGGGTCCCCAAAATAGACTGCATTTCATCCCAGGTATAGATATTTGGACCCCAAAACTGGTCCACTTGTTCTGCCAAACCAAAGGGGTCATCTAACCTCTTACCTAATTTCTTTTTTAAATTCCTGTTAGTGGTACACTCATTAGTGGTACATTAACAAACCCTACCGCCCCTTGTGCTCCATACACGGCCACCTCCCACAAGGGAAACATCAGTGTTGCTGTACTAGAAATAAGGGTTTATGTCTGAAGAGGGAATTGGAAAATTTTGTATGTCCCTTCCTAATTGCTCTAACTCAGCGGTCCAAGTTCTCTGTATCATTTGAATTGAAGGAGCATGAGGACCTGCCATCTCATGAGGACCCACCATCTCATTTCCTCCCTCTACGTTATCATTCCCCCGCTGCTCATCAGCTTCTCCTTCTAAAGCTACGGCATTTGGTTCTTTATCTGGTGCATAGGGACGGGATAAATTACTTTCCCCTTTTTCTCTCTTCCTTACTCTCCAAGTTCCTAGCCACAAAGAGAGACAAACACCCTCTCCAACAGGAGTGTCGCGTTCCACTATGGGAGACTGCGGGGAGTTCTTTTAAAACGGATGGTCCAAGACAAAATTAAGTCAACTGAGACAGATATTATAACTGAGAATCGTTTATTGAAGACAAAAAGTATGTACTAAAGAGTAACAGAAAGGACAGAAAATGAGGAAAGAAACGTGAAAAGAATGGGGGAGAGAGAGAAAGAGGGGGGAGAGACAGGGAGGAAAAGTGGGCATTACCACCAGAGCCTTCGGGGTGTGCTGTTGACGTCCAGCCCGCAGGTGGAGTGTGCACTCCCTGCTGGGGGAGCCTGTGCAGCTCCGGGGAGGCACGGCTGTCAAGGCGCAGCTCCCACAGCAACAGGTGGCTGGACACGACAGGAGTGCACGCTCGGGCAGGAGGTACAGCACCATGGACAGGGTGGGATCATGGTGGCTGACTGGACCGGCAAAGCAGTTGGAAGCAGGTGACTCAGCCAGGGGCAAGGCAGGCAGGGTGTCGGGCAGGAATGCAGAGAGGCGTGGCAGGCGAAGACTGGAGCGGGTGAGGGAGGTGGCAGGGCAGGACACAGGCTTGAGCATGAGGCTTGGGGGTCAGCAGG
The DNA here is from genome assembly GCA_018881555.1 of Amblyornis subalaris. Taxonomy (NCBI): domain Eukaryota; kingdom Metazoa; phylum Chordata; class Aves; order Passeriformes; family Ptilonorhynchidae; genus Amblyornis; species Amblyornis subalaris. The sequence continues at coordinate 475,009 of JACAXG010000220.1, read as the reverse complement.
TGTCCAGCAAGTGTCCAGCAGCATCCAGCAAGAGACCCAAAAGTCAAAAAGGACAAAAAGGGAGAGAGAGCCTCCAGCGAGGGCAACAGACAGAAAACTGGAGTAAAAAGCAAAAAGCTGCAGTGAAGGCATAAAAATAGAAAGCCGGAGTCAAGAGGTTGAGGCAAAACCGCAGTGAGGGCTCAAAAGTAAAAAGCCAGACAAGAGGCAAAGGCAAAAAAGCCGCAGTGAGGGCACAAAAGTAAAAAGCCAGAGTCCAGGGGCAAAGGCAAAAAGCCACAGTGAGGGCACAAAAGTAAGAAGTCAGAGTCCAGGAGCAAAGGCAGAATGCCCCTTAGCTTGTGCCACAGTTACTTTATCCCCCCTGGTTCCTCCCAGGGGCTGCTCGCTGGCAGGCGGCCATTGGCCCAGTCCAACATTCCACAACAGTCCATTGGTGGAGACCTTTCACCACCCAATTGGAGGACCCTCCTGGAGGGCACCGTGTCCTTGGTGGTCTCCTACTGACTGCCAAGTCCATGGGAGACATGAAATGGCTGCAAGGCGCAGTCTCCCCAGAGACAGGGCCTGCCTCCATCTTCTCCCAGTTGCCTCCTGCATGAAGCACAGCCCCTCCCCCACATAGCTTTCACAATCTAATGTTGAGAAAGATTAAAATGGAACTGTGTCCTCACAAGGAGGCATAGTCGCTTTCTTCTTGATCAAAAGATCTCAGCATTTACATACAGAGCTAGAGCCTGACAAATCCAATCCTCTGATGACCCATATTTTGGCCAATATAATGGATCGGCTCTAATAGTTTACTTAGTCTAAATATACAATGTGAAGGATGACTCTTCACGTTGCAGATTTTTGAGGATTTATTAACAACAACAACAACAACTTAACAATAGGGGATGCCCACAATACAAAGCTACAGCGCTGGGGGCGTGGCTGGTCTGGCCAGAGGCACGCCTCCCAGAGCCTGTGCAGCTGCTTTTATACCGTCTGAGTGCCAATCAAGAGGCATGGATACATTTATCCAATCGCAGGCTCTAAGGTCCCCATCCTGCCCTCATGTCCGCCTACTTGGGGCGGCCTGACCAGTGCCCGCCCATTTGGAGCATGCCCAGTTGCGAGATCGGGAGGGATCTTGTCTTGACTGGCATCCTGATTGGAACGCCCCTGGAATATTCTGGAAAGTTTCCCTCAGCCGGCATTGGCCATTTTGTCTACATTACTTTACATTAGAAATTATAACAATTACACAATTAAACAGTATTAACAATTAATATTTGCACAAATCTCCTGTCAACAGTGACTAGGGCATTATAACAATGAAAAAAAGGGGTACAAAGGAGGGAACATTACAACAATAACAAGAACATTTTAACAGACAATTCATTAAAATAACCTAAACAATTAACTTCTTAACTCATAAAAACACCTTTTAATCATTGAACCTCATTAACTTCAACCATAAATTAACATATGAAAGCCAATCATATTTTGTCGTCTATAACAATCCCTCCTTTTCTCTTTTGGCTACATAATTTGGCTTTCGTATATTTCTCTGATTTTGCTAAAACATTCGTATCTCTCGCAGACAGATTTGGCTTCCAGGGAGATATCCTCAGTATCTTTTCCCTGTTCTAACAGTAGGATTTTCTCAGTTTTAGTGGCTTCCTGCATCTTTTGGACTGTGTGAGTGACCAGTTTAATTATACAAGGGATCATGCATGGCAGAAAGATTAGTCTCTCAAAAACACATAATAGGAGGAACCCCAGCTTTTTACCCCTCCCTAGGTCCAACCAATTTCCCCATCCGCTAACATCAAAGGCTGACTTCCATTTTTGGACCAGAACATGGGCTATTTTCCGGATGTTTCGGGCTATATCCAATATGGCATCACCGTTGTCATCAATTTTTAAACAACAGTCTGAGGTGTTGAATTTTCCGCATACCCCACCCTCCTCTGCCAATAAATAATCTAAGGCCAATCGGTTCTGATATATGTCTGATCTTGTTTGTCTTTGTTGCTGTACTATTAGTTCTAGGGCGGAGGCAGTCTGATTGCTGACTATTTCCACTGCGGCCTGTAGCCTGATGATCTGATTCAGCATGTATATTGGGGTACGATACCCCCAACTCCCATCCTGTGCCCATGTTGCCCACCTGTATGTCTCTATGATTCTCTCAGGGGGCCACTCATCATCTCCCCACCTCTGAGACGATTCTGTTATTTGTCTCTTTTCCGTTCATAAGTCATCATACAGTGGAACTCCCAGGTCTTTCCCTTCCTGTTCGGAGAATAAAAAGAATCCTGGTTGTATAATACCTAGGGTGCAACTGCCCTTCCATCAGGGGGGCAATACGGGGTATGCCTTCTTTTGGCAAATCCAGAACAGTTCCAACACGGCCTCTCAGAACTGTTCCTCCACCTTATTTACATTTTTCCAGAACCGAGATACCTTAGGAATGGTGGTGTAGGGGTCCTTTCCAGGATCATAGCACTGATATAATTTTTCCCAGGAGCTTTGGATACAATTTCCTTTCCTTGGCTTCCGCTTTTCCCAATATATCTCTGGCTCCTTTGGTATCCACCAGGTAGTGGAACCATTTGTCACCAAGTATCTTTTGCACTGAGTGTGTCCCACCTCCTTAGTAAAGGCCTCCCCCATCCTCCATAGGCACTCTTCCCCTATTCCTGGGGCACTCAAAGTCCATTCCTCCCTTGTAACCTTTTTCCTGAGGGACGTATAGTTCCATTTTAGGAGTTCCACTGGTCCCAAGCTGCATCCCCTCCAAGGCCAAGCCTCTGACATCAGGGTTCTCCCGCAGATCCAACAGTTAGTAATATTAAGTTCCCTGCGAATTCTCTCTCTCAGATCCATGAATAGGTTTTTACCCTTACTCCTCCCATGCTCCCTCCGTAGGTTTTTCTGTTACCAGTGTCTGTTCTCTTATCAGGTCTTGATAATGCAGCCCTCCCTGCAGCATTCCTCCATCCAATTTGCGCTCAAAACAGATCCATTTTCGCCTCTCCAGACAGTCCCCTTTTATTCTTTGGGCAGGGGTACCCAAATTCTTTGCTAACCAATACATATGTCCGTTCTCCTCACAAGTTGCCACCTGGTTTGGGTCGTAGCAGGCAATGTCCAGGTAAGAATGAGTCCTCAGCAGGGATCCCTGGGCCTTTCCCGAGTAAATGGGCTGGTAGCACTTACAGCAGGATTCCACCTGCGTTTTGATAATAAAAAGTAGTCCCATTATAAAGAGACATTTCAGAGGTCCAGTGTGGTAGGCTCTCCCCACCTTCATGCCTGCAGGGTTGCTGCCTGCTGTGGAGTTGTCCCTCGTGGTGAGTGCCACTTCCACCCGGTCTTGCATTCTGCTGTCCTCTCTCCCCAGTGGCCCTTGGGACTCCCGGATCTCACTGGCACTCCTTAGAGATGGACTGGCACCTCTGGAGTCTGGGAAGAGGGATCCTCAAATTTTTGACCTGTGGCGTCAAGAAAAGTCTTATCTGATAAGTAAGGTCTCTAAAAGGATCCTTTTCACAGTACATCTCTGGGTTTTGGGCAACTCAAGGTCCGTTATCCAAGTTCCCCTTTTCTGATTTAGTAGTCCCTTTTGTGTGGGATCTCAGGCTCTCTGGAGGAGGTTTCAGGCTCAAGGATAGGTCCTTTAATGTGGCTCACGTGGCTCCACCCTTTCTCCCTGGTCCGCACGGCTGTCTTGGTGGTCAACAGCACCTGGAAGGGACCTTCCCGCTATGGGGTTAATGACTTCTCCTTCCATACTTTTACTAACACCCATTCTCCAGGCTGGATATTATGGATTTTAAAATCCAGAGGAATGGTTTGGGGGATCAGTCCTTGAGATCTTAAATTTTTGAGGTTCTTTGCTAAGACTGTGATGTATTTGTTAACACTGGCCTCCCCCCTGTTGTAGGATGCCATCTCCTGTTGGGTGATTAAGAAAGGTAGTCCAAATAACATCTCGTAAGGGGATATTCCCAGGTCAGCCGTTGGTTGTGTCCTGACTCTTAGTAGGGCTAGGGGCAAACATCGAATCCAGGACATTTGGGTCTCCAACATCAGTTTAGTTAATGTTGGTTGTAAGGTTTGGTTCATTCTTTCTACTCGTCCTGAACTCTGTGGATGCCAAGGGGTGTGCAATTTCCATTCAATTCCCAAATTTAGAGCTAATTATTGTAATATTTTGGAGGTGAAATGGGTTCCTCGGTCTGAATCAATTTTATTCACCAAGCCATAGCGAGGAATTATATGCTCTAATAGAGCTTTGCATACTGCGTTAGCAGTCGCATTGGTAGTTGGAATAGCCTCTACCCAGTGGGTAAGGTGATCTACCTTTTCAAGTAAATATTTCCACCGCTGGACTTGGGGAAGCTCTGTGAAATCCACTTGGATGCTTTGAAAGGGTTGACTCGCCAATTCTCGACCTCCAGGTGCAGTTTTTCTCATAGCCTCTTTATTGATTCTTTGGCAGATCATACAGGACCCAGTTACTTTTCTGGCCAATTCATACACCACTGGACATCTGTATGTCCTCAAAAACTGGTCACATAAGGCCTGAGTACCCCAGTGTGTCTGTTGATGAATGCCTTCTAATATTCTTCTGGTTAGAGTCTTATTCAATAGTTGTCAGCCATCCAGAAGTCTCCAACGTCCCACCTCATCCTTCTTAGCCCCTATCCTTTCAAGTTCTTTCTCTTCTTTTTCTGTGAATATTGGAATTTCAGGTTCATCTTCCCTCATTACCTTAACTTTCAGTCCCTCCCTCAGCAGCAGCCTTAGCTTCCCTATCCTCCAAGTTATTACCCTTTCTCTCCAGTGTCATCCCTGTTTGGTGACCCCTCACGTGGACTACCGCTATCTCCTCCAGCCCCTTCAGGTCTTCCAAAATTTCTAGTATAAGTCCTTCATGGACCAGTCCCTTCCCTTTGGAATTTAACCGTCCCCTTTCTTCCCAGATTTCCCCAAAGGTATGGATCACCCTGCATGCATACTTTGAGTCTGTATAGATAGTTCCCTTCCTCCCAGCCAAATATTCCAACCCTCTTTTTAGGGCATACAATTCACAGCATTGCGCTGACCAGCTAGATGGTAATCTTCCTTTCTCAATTATGTTCATTCTTATGCCGTCCACCACAGCATATCCCGAGTATCTCTTACCCTGCATGCACTGTGATGACCCATCCACAAGCACCCTCTCTCCCTCTGGTAGGGGCTGATCCATGAGGTCCTCTCTCACCTGGGTTTGATAGTTAACAAGTTCTAGGCCATCATGGGTCATTCCCTCCTGGGGAGTCCCATATAAAAATTGGGCCAGGGTGCAGCTTTTATCTGTCACTAGTTTGAGGTGTTCAGTGTGTAACACAATGGCCTCATATTTCAATATCCTGGAGTCGGTTAACCATCAGCTTGCCTTTTGATGTAGGATATTTTTAATAGTGTGTGGTGTGTGGACTATCAGCTTCCTTCCAAAGGTAAGTTTATTACTTTCTTCCACTAAAATGGAAGTAGCTGCGACTGCCTGAATACAGGTAGGCCACCCTCGGGTTACGGGATCCAATATTTTAGATAAATAGGCCACCGGTTTTCTGGACCCACCCCAACTCTGAGCCAGGACTCCGTAGGCTACGCCATTCTCCACATTCACAAATAGCTCAAAAGGTTTGTCTAGGGAGGATAAGTTAAGGACTGGAGCCAAGATTAATTTAGACTTTAATTTCTCCAATCTTTCATCATCCTGATCAGTCCAATCAATTGGTTCTGGCCCTACTAATTTTTCGTAGAAAAATTTTGCTGTTTGAGTAAATCCTTCTATCCAAATTCGACAGTAACCAGTCAACCCTAGTAATTTTCTTACATCCCATTTTGTCTTGGGGGGTGGGAGAGAAAGTATTCCGGCTCCATGTTCTGGGTTCAGCTTGCAACTTCCTTGCGTTATTATATGGCCCAAGTATCTCACCTCTTGTTCCACAAATTGCAGTTTTCTCTTAGATACCCTGAGACCCTTTCCCCAGTGAAGTTTAACAGCTTTATAGTGGCTTCCCTTACACTATCCTCTGTTACTCCAGACACCAATAAATCATCGTCATACTGTGTTAGCAACACCCTGGGCAGGGAGGGGAAAGACAATAGTAGCTCTTCTAGGGCTTGTCCAAACAGGGTGGGTGATTCGGTATACCCCTGAGGTAACCTGGTCCAGCACAGTTGGTGTTTCTGTCCTAAGTCCTCCCATTCAAAAGCAAAATAGTCTCTACTCTCGTCGGCCAAGGGACAGGCCCAGAAGGCATCCTTCAAGTCCAACACACTATACCATTGATGTTGGGGAGGTACTTTGCTTAAGAGGGTATAGGGGTCCGATACAACTGGGTATCTAGTTTTTGCTTTCTTACTCACTTCCTGTAAGTCCTGAACAAGCCTGTATGTCCCATCTAGTTTCTTTGTGGGTGGAATGGGAGTATTGTGGGGAGACGTGCAGTGTTCCAAGATTTTGTCTCTTATCAGGCTATGTATAATTGGTTGTAATCCTCTCCTCCCCTCCAAAGAGATGGGATATTGTTTCACCCTTACTGGTGAATTGGTGTCTATTATCTGAATACTTATTGGGGTTATATCCAATTTTCCCCTGTTGTTATCACTTGCCCAGACCTTTTCAGATATCATCCTCTCATCCTCTGCCCTTAAGTGTAATGCCCAAACCACCATCCTCCCTTCCCTTGGTACCACCCCCACATTCAGCCGAATTTGTAAATGCCTAGCCAGCAAAAGCCTCTGGAATCAATAATATGTCCCCTTTGACTGATTTAGAACCCTGTTTAATTTTTACCTGCTTAATTATTGGTACTGTGAAGTATTCACCTTTAGCCCCCACTACCCACATTGTTTCACCACTAATCTTATGTCCAATTGGTATTTTAGTTATTGATGTTCACTCCGCCCCAGTATCCACCAAAAATTCATATTCTTCCTCCTGGGGTCCTACTAACAAATTTACCAAGGGCTCAATCTGATGGTCATGCCCCAGGAGGTAGAGCCCCTGACACCCCTAATCAATTCAGTGTGAATCTCCTGGAATACCCATTGTTCTCTGGCCCACTTTGGACAGTCCCTCCTATAATGTCCCTCTTGCCCGCAATAAAAACACTCCCCTCTCTTTGCTCTTTCATTGTTATACCTTAAAAGAACCCCACCCCCTCCTTTTTCTCTTTTCATACTGAGGTGGCTCCTGATGACGATGACCTTCCCTAGTAGCTGTCCACATTGTGTTTGCCTTGGCTTTCACCCTTTCTTCATCCCTCCTTACATAAACTCTCTGGGCCTCTCTTAACAATGCATCTAATTCCCGGTCCTGCCACTCCTCCATTTTCTCCAATTTATTCCTTATATCTGGCCAAGCCTTTGTCACGAAATGGATTTTTAGTCTGGCTTGTCCTGCAGGACCGTCAGGATCCATACCCGAATATTGCCTCAGGCTACTTCAGAGCCTCTCTAGCCATTCTGTAGGTGTTTCCTCCTTTCTTTGCTGCTCATCCAGGGCTCGTTTCAGATTGCTTCCCCTGGGTGCAGCTTCCTTAAGGCCTTTGATAATCAGTGATCTAAAATCATTCATGCTCCTCCTCCCATTGTTATCATTAGGGTTCCAATTTGGGGGTGTCAGCAGCATTTTGAGGTCCCCCGGTGGGCCCTGTTGGTTTTCTCTTTCCCAAATCTTGATCCCCACTATCCGAATCATGTGTCTCTCCTCTGGTGTAAAGAGGATTCTGAGGATTGAGTTTAACTCCTCCCACGTGTATATATTTGGACCTAAAAACTGATCCAATTGTTCCACCACCCCTACCGGGTCTTCCAGCAGACCCTTAATCTCATTTCTAAAACCTCTCACCTCCGCTGATGTTAACGGGGCATTAAGGAACCCTATTCCCCCTTGGGCTCCTCCCATGGGTACCTCCCTTAAGGGAAATAACCCCACTTTCTGTTCTAGCTCTTGTTCGAGAGCCTTTCTCCTCCTAGTGCCCAAATAGGGGCCCTCCCCCTGGAGGTTAGAGGTGGTGGTACTCGAGGACTTGTTTAGGGGGTTTGGGATGCAGGAAGTATCTAGGGTTGGGTTGGTGCGAGCAGTAGGTGTAGGCTGAGGAGCTGGCCTTACGAGGGTTGGGGTAGTTGGTGGATTTAGGGGTACCGGGGCTAGGGCATACGAGGGAGGCAATACATCCAGGGGATCCCATGATCTCTCCTTCCTGTCCTTATCTGCTTGCTTCTTTTTAATTACCTCTGATGCTTTAAATACTTTAACCGCCTTAGCTTCATTTTCTTCAATCCAGCAGGCTGCAGACTCTCATTCCTCTGGATTTATCACTTATCTATTATTTACAAATTTATTAAGTGCCAAGCAGATCTATCCCTCAGTGGACCCATATCTGGGCCAATATACATGAACTGCTCTAACCTCTTCTTTGGTCCAATTGAACATACAGAATTAAATCATTTTTGCTTTATTCTTATCCTTTGTTCTGGGGTCCTTATCCCAATGTGTTAACTTGATCCCCAGGGGGCTGTCTGGTGGAATATCCTTAATAGTCACCCTGTCTTTTTCCTTCTTCCCTCTGACCTTGCTCTCCTTTTGTCCCATTATATCCTTCAAATATCTCTTGACTCTCAGCTGTACCAGACTAGTGTAGCGAGTTCTAGTATGAAAACAAAATGGCGGTTCTTGCCCAAAGTAAAAATGGCCGCTCTGGCCCTAAACCAAAATGGCGGGTGACCCTCTGCCCTAAAACAAAATGGCAGATCCCCGCCCTCACCAACTCCGATCTGCCAGCCACAAACCTAGGTTTTCCTGACTCGTTTCTCACTTACTGGCAGCACCTCTCACTGTCCAGCACTCACTCCTGGAGACAAGCACCCCAATAAAAAAGAAACTTTATTCCCTCCCAGAGCCCCAACACACTTCACTCACTCTTTTCCACACTCTCCCGGCCGAGATCCACACATATCACACCTCCACTTTCTTAGAAATTTATATCCCCAGACTGGGATCCTCTCCTTGTAGATTCCTTAACACGCTGGTCTCCCTGGTGTGTCCCCTCTGGTACACACCCAGCCAAGCGTGGTCCCCGAGCGGACAGCCCCGAGGACCGGCTCCCCCCTCGCCTACCTCAGATCCCGTCTGAGGCAGCCCCAGGCTCTTGGGTCTTGGAATCCCTTCCATGCATCTCCTTCCCTTTTTAACTTTCTCCCAGCCACTCCCAGGGGTTCACACCGAACTTGAACCCCTTCCCTCTTTTCGCTTAATCCCAGAGGCCCTTCAGGCTTGAGTCCCTTCTCTCTTTTCCTTGTCCTGACCACTCTGTCCCTCTAAAAGGGCTTTCACTTAGTTCTAGGAATCTGCACAGAGCTCAAAGCCCTACCCTGTGCTCTCCAGTAACCAGAGCAGCACAACGCCACCCTCACCCTTCTCTGGGGCTAAAGGCTTCTGTGAAGATTTCCCCGGGGGCCCTTCTCTCACTCGTTTTTCCACTCGCTTTCCCCCTTCACTGGCCAACGTCCTCGCGGAGGGACGGAACCGCGGTTATAAGGGGTCCGCACTCGCTTCGGGGATCTGGCCTGCCAGTCCCCGTCTCCTTCACACATTCACTTTGGCCCTCAACCACCCCACCACAATCTACTTACTGTCCCCTTTTCGACTGTGGGCCATGTGCACCGGATTATGGGCCACTCCACCACTCGAGGGGAGCCCTAGGCACCTTCTCTTCTTCTCCCCTGGTTTGTATTGTGGGTCCCTTATTGTTCTTTGGGAAGTCAGCCTGCAGTCGGTCGGCGGAGCCGGAGGGGCCTGGTCGAGCCGCCAAAAATTCGGCAGGGTGTGCCTCTCTTCCAGGGTCCTCCAGGTCCGTCGAGGTGAGGCTTTCTATCCCGGACGAGCCCCCAGTTGTGAAGGACGACTCTTCACGTTGCAGATTTTTGAGGATTTATTAACAACAAAAAATTAACAATAGGGGATGCCCACAATACAAAGCTACAGCGCTGGGGGCGTGGCTGGTCTGGCCAGAGGCACGCCTCCCAGAGCCTGTGCAGCTGCTTTTATACCGTCTGAGTGCCAATCAAGAGGCATGGATACATTTATCCAATCGCAGGCTCTAAGGTCCCCACCCTGCCCTCATGTCCGCCTACTTGGGGCGGCGTGACCAGTGCCCGCCCATTTGGAGCATGCCCAGTTGCGAGATTGGGAGGGATCTTGTCTTGACTGGCATCCTGATTGACACTCTCCTGCAATCTTCTGGAAAGTTTCCCTCAGCCGGCATTGGCCATTTTGTCTACATTACTTTACATTAGAAATTATAACAATTACACAATTAAACAGTATTAACAATTAATATTTGCACAAATCTGTCAACGGTGACTAGGGCATTATAACAATGAAAAAAAGGGGTACAAAGGAGGGAACATTACAACAATAACAAGAACATTTTGGAGGGAACATTACAACAATAACAAGAACATTTTAACGGACAATTCATTAAGATAACCTAAACAATTAACTTCTGAACTCATAAAAACACCTTTTAATTATTGAACCTCATTAACTTCAACCATAAATCAACATACACAAGCCAATCATATTTTGTCGTCTATAACATACAACCTTGTATCATTTTCTTTTTATCCTCCCCCTGGGTGCAAGATATTCCCTCTTGCCCCCAATCCCTGAGCATTCTCCCCAAAGGACTGTTGGGAGGTATGCTCAGAGTGAAATCTTTCAACTTCTCTCCCCTCTTTCCATTCTTCTTGCTACGCCTATTTCCTATCTCTTAAAATCCCACAGGATACCTGGTACAAATGGGAGAGAGAGCTTTTCGATGGCTTCTGCCTTTGCTCAGACTTCTGGCAGTAGGCAGCAGCTCTTTTGAGACGGCCTGCATCTCAAAAACCCTCTCTCGCTTCCAAGTTCTTTAATAACAACCTATTAGGTCTATTACAAGGTGAATTATCTATTGAATACACACAAGAAAAACAGACATAAGACTTTTAACAGACTACATACCACACAGGGTAAACAAAATAATTACTACTAGTATGTTACAATACAGTGCACGATAATAAAGGTACCTTTATAACAGCTAAGGAAGAAACAGTATAGATTGAAAGCCGATGTAACTTATCACTAGATTGGCATAGTGTACAAGCACCCAACTCTCTCTCGAGATGTTACCCAAAGCAGTGTCTCAACTTTGGGGAGAATCCCCCTGTCTTGGGATGACTTTATTATGCTGTATTCTCTAGCGCCTGCTTCATGCAAAATATAAACTCTGTGCCTTTAAAGCTGCCAGCTGCACAGCTCCTTCAAGGACACATACACATTCTTCCGCTTATCACTGCTACTCTTGCGGCCACTTCTGCAACTGACGGCGAAGGGAGCACTTCTACTTTTTTCTAGCCAACTCTCTCCACTTTGTGATTCTCAGGAGAGAGAGCACTTTTACTTTTTTTGCATTTAGCTAACTCTCAGCAGAGATGGAGAGTTAAAAAAAAAGGTCTTTGCTTTTTGGCTAGCCTACTAGCTGGAAAGGAGTTTTTCCTGGGACTGTGGTTTTTTCTCCTTCTTCCTCTGGAACTGTACAATTGAACTCTGTTCTATATACCATTACCAGGGGGCCTACACCCTAGGCCCAGAGAGGGGTCTACACCTTACCCTAGCTTCAGGACAGAGCAGAGGCACACTCAGGAAAAAGGACTCTCAATTCATCCAAGTTTCCTCCACCACAAGAGGTTATTTATCTATCATTATTCATTTTTTTCTTTCCTTCCCCTGCTGCCTGCGTGCACCGCCCCCCCCCCCGCCCCCCCCCCCCCCCCCCCACCCTGTTTTGTTAAATAAACAGGTTTTTTCACTTTCCTCCAAGAAATTCCTTAGGGGGGGGGGGAGTGAGTTTTCGAACCCTACTATTTTGAACCCTTCCTCCTGATTTTGTCCAAACTGGGACACCCTCTCACACAATCAGAGTCTGTGCAGGAGATTTCTGCTTTGTGAAAGTTAGGTATGTCTTTTATAGCTTGTAAAAATGTAGTGTCTATGACTCACAAATTCCAGCTTATCCTTCACAATCTCTCTCCCACAGCCAGATGTGTAATGTCAGCTGTGTATGTCGGTTTTGGGTGCCAGAATATCCCACAAGCCTGAGAAAAAAGGGGGAGATCCTTGATTTATACATCAGCAGATACGCTTCTTGACGGCAGGGGGGTGAGATTTCTCGCCACAATACCATTCTTCTGGAACCATCTTCATCCTGTCACCAGCCATTCTCCTCATGGAAGGACGAAACCGTGGTTACAAGGATCCCGCACTTGCTTTGCAGGTAAATCTGCATCTCAGTCACACACAATCAGTCCTGCTATTCCCAGTCACCCCAGCTAATACTTAACAGTCAATTTTCTTACCTGGGTCCTGTGCACAGATATGATCCACTGCCCCACATATAGTCTAGTCTTTTCCCCTTTTCTCGCTTCTCTTTCCCCATTTGCTTCGAGAGTCCTCCGCCCAAGTCTCACCTGCAGCACTCATGGGGCACAACAAAAGTTGGGGACTGTTGAAATCTACAGGGCGTCCCTTCCCCTATTGCCGTTGTCCCACTCCACAGAGCCAGAGGCCAGGAATCCCAGATGAGCCTCCAAATTGTGAGAAATACTCGCCCACCAATACAGTTGAAAGAGGACAAAGTCATGGAAGTAAAATTATTTATTGACATAAACGAGTGTCTTGGTGTGATTTATGATGATAGTCTATTCCGTGATCCTCTGCTTTATGCCCAAAAATGGTCACTGCATTTTTAAGGCTCGGGGCCGGGGGAGAGGAGAGGACTTTGGGCTTTTTGGTGAGCATTTTCGAAGCCTCGCCGTCCAGGCATTCTGTGGCACTGTGCAGTTTGGTTTTGCTTGGCTAGCTTGGGGTTTTTTTTGACCCAAGCTAAAAGCTTTTCCCTACCTTGGCTTGGAGAAGCTAAAGTAGCAATATTTCAGCTGCCTTGAGGTGAACTGAACCGCTACTGCTTCAAGGCTATAGGAGTAGAACCGGTGGGAGCGGGGCCACCTCATTCCAGCCCCAAGCCTCAGGAAGCCGGGCCAGGGAGACAAGAAACAGGAGGCTCCAGCCCAGCTCCTTCGCTTGCCATGACTGCCATGGAGAGGAGGTCAATGCCAAAGAGTCACCAGGTTTTCCCCTGATGCTGGAACTCCTCCGTAGAAGCTTCACTTCCCTCAGAGTGACAGCTGGCGCCATCTCGTAGCTCGTGTCAGGAAGGGGTATTTCTCCAACATTTGCCCCATTCTCTGGGCATTTGTTTTGGGTCTTTGTTCCCATGGGGGGTGGGGAGTGAGTTCTTGTCACAGGGGTTGTTCCAGTTTAGGCGGATTTGCGTTCTGATTCGGGTTGTACGGGTTTCAGTTAGGGTGGTTTAGCGTTACAATTCGGGTTGTACAGGTTTTTGTTTAAAGCACTGAGTGGGGTTTAAGATTTCTTCATTTGGGGTAAATAGAGACTGCAGTTAATACAAGAGACCAGGAGGCGGAGATACAGGGCACAAGCAGCATCAGGGTGACATCAACTTGAGAGACAGCTGTACCCAGCAATCACCAGTCCTCCTTTAGCTCGAACCTCACACCAATCATTCGACGTGCCGTGAGGGGAGGGGGAGGGACCTAGCGAGGAGCCAACCACCATTTGAGAAGCAGGAATTCAAACCCAATGAACTGAGTAACTAAGGGGCAACCCTACGGACTGACCAACCAGAGAGAGTGGGAGGGAGTATAAAACGTGATGTTCCCTTAGGAACATGTCCTCTGGTGAGTGGTCCTTCTGGAATTGATGCCTTTCACAGCGAGGTCCTCCTGTCTCCGGGTCAGGAGAGGGCTACGCCCCCTCCTGGTTCTTCCATCCTGCCTTTTGGTTTTGTTCTCTTTTTCTGTTAATAAACCACCAGTTAATCATCTCCATGGATAACTGGCCCTCGTTTAATACAATTTCTGAGGGCTCGGCTGGGATAGCTCCGCCCATGGGTGGTCTCAATGAAGAATCCGGACTCTGGGACCTTGCCGAGACTGCCACAGGGAACAAGTGAGCTGTGCCCAAAGAGGTGGGAAGAACAACCTGCAGATGGGATCGGAGACCCCCACGGGAAGGAGCAGAGGCCCGTAAGGTAAGGGATACTTACAGGAGGGACGGGGATAAGAGACTGCGAGCGTTTGTGGTGTGAGTGAGACGGGGACCGGCAGCCAGATCCCCGAAGCGAGTGTGGACCCCATAGTACTGCGGTTCCGTTGTCCTGCGAGGGGCACGGCCAGGAAAGAGGGGAGGAGAAAGACAGAGATTGAGTGTGTGCACTCTGAGGGACCCCTAGGCCTCCAGCCCCAGGAGAGGAGGAAGGGGGGTGAAGGATAGCACTCTCCTAATACCGTCTCCTAGCACTGGGACTCCTGTTTCCCTGTCTCTTGAAGCAGGGAGAACCCGTGAAATCCACGCAGTAACCAGGAGAGAAGGGATGCATGAGGGTGTGGGGTAGTACCCATGGGTGGAGCAGAGATAAGGGAGAGCAGATTCCCAGGGACCCCCAGGAAAGCCTCCAGCCCCGGGAGGAGAGGGAGGAGGGTGAAGGATAGCTCTCCCTGAGTACTGCTTCCTGGAGCTCTTGTTACTCTCAGTAGCTGGGACTGCAAGGATTTGGAGGGGAGTGTCCACTTACTAGGTATCCAGAGTAGTTGGTGAGGATAAGAGACCTGCCAGGGGGCAGATACTTGCAGGTGGACAGAGATAAGGGAGGGCGGACTCCCAGGGACCTCCAGGAAAGCCTTCAGTCCCAGGAGGAGAGGGAGGGGGGTGAAGGATAGCCCTCTCTGAGGACTGTCTCTTAGCCTGCCCAGGTGTTCCGGGCTCTCTCTCTACCTGGTGACTAGGAATAGGAGTGGACTAGGACCCTTCCCTTGATTAAATACTCTAAGTCGGGGATCAGTGAAAATAAGCTGACCCCTTGATTTGGGGACTGTCCTCCTACCAGGCAGAGGGGGGAGGAGTAAGAGCCAAGGGGAGGGGGAATAGGCACCCAGGGTTGTGGGTGAGAGTAAGGGACTCGCGAGGTGGGGGGCAGATACTCGCAGGTGGACAGGGATAGGGGAGAGTGGACTCCCAGGGACCCCCAGGAAAGCCTCCAGCCCCAGGAGGAGAGGGAGGGGGCTGAAGGATAGCTCTCCCTGACGACTATCTCTTAGCCTGCCCAGGTGTTCCAGGCTCTCTTTGCCCTGTGGTTGGGAAGCTCCTATGCTGAATTAGGGCACGGGAGCTGTAGACTCTGCCAGTTAGGGAAATATTTTGGTTGTGAAGGTTATTCGAGAATTTGCGGAGGACCAGCAGGAGAGGTCTCAGGGTGACAGGATTCCCAAAAGTCCCTGAGCTATCTGCTGGTAAGGAAGGTTGGCCAATTATTAATTTCTGTTATATTATGAATGTTGAGTTTTTAGCGTGTGGCGGTCTGTTCATGTGCTTCAGGGTATATTACAATTTTGTCGGACTTGGAATTTATTTGAATGTTTTATTATTAGTGTAGTGCAGAGATTTTCTTTACCTTGGTTACCAGGAAAAGGCAGCTGCCTTGGTGTATTAAGTTTTAAGTTGATTTGGTTTAGATGGTTCTGTGATCCTAGGTAGTAGTGAGAGTTGTTAAAAAGGATAAGCTCCACCACCCTCAAGGGGAGGTCCTTTCAGAGGACTCCGCTTTAGGTGGGGGGGGTCAGTTAGTCAATTATTGAGAAATACACTGGGTGCCATTTTGAGTAAGAGTGTTAGGCAGTTAAAGGAGAGACCTGACGCCATTTTGATTAAGGGCACCTAGGTACCAGAAAAGGCATCTGTCCGCCATCTTGGGTGCACCCGGAAGACCGGAACTTCAATTCAGAGGAGGGTACAGGAGCGTGGGAGTTTACCACAAGAAATTCCCATAATAGGGATCTACTAAGTTGGGTACAAGCTTCAGCTTGAGCTTTACACTAGTGAGGGGTATATATATGTTAATAATGGGACAGTGTTTAGGGAAAAGATCGAGGGGACCTAAGAATAAGGTAAACAAGAAACTGGTTCCTATCCCTCCTGATGGTCCCTTGGCAGAATTATTAGGAAGATGGAATGGGATAGAAGAGTGCAAGGGATTAGAAAAACCTCGAATGATGTATTATTGTATGAATGTGTGGCCAGAGGATAAAATAATCGAGGCTCCAGTATACGGGCCCAAGTATGGGGCAAGAGAAAGGTGGATGTGTGATGCGCTGGTTGAAATGGTAGAGTCTAGGACAGAAATAGAGGACATGGAAAGAAAATACGCAAGATGTTGGAGGAGCTGTTGGGAAGAGGCAGAAGTATATAAAGTAACAGCTAGAAAAAAGGAAACACTGGAAAGGACAATATCAGGAGTGAAATCGGATCCACTAGATCACTTGCCACCCCTGCCACCTATAATACCAACACCGCCTATAATACATCAGCCATCCCCGCCACCTCCAGTACTAACCACTCCTTCCCTTAATCCCCAAACTTCCCATGTACCAACCATTCCCTATCAGAGTCCCTCTATGACGGGACTTCAAAAGACTGAAGAAACCCCACGGGTAACAATTATCCTCACCACGTCATTAACATCCCCTCTTCCAGGAGAACAGAATGGTTCCCAAATGGTAACCCTAACCATTCCCCTCCCATTATTGTCTCCGGTTCCTACACATGTTGCAAGCACAATATGGGATACTAGACAAGTAACCCCTTCACCTAAAATGGATATCAACAAGGCTTTAGAAATAGAGTTGCACGAATTAGGTAAGTCCTATGGAGGACCGTACCTAGGAACCCCTGCCCGGACTGCTCAGCTCTCTTCAATGGAAGAGAGATTATATCCCCTCAGGGAGGTCCCAATGGGAGGGACTAGAGGAGGAATAGGATATGTAAACGTTCCCCTCACAGCCTCAGAAGTTAGATCTTTCAAAAAGGAAATTAAAACAATTATGGAAAACCCTGTGGGGGTGTTACAACAATTGGACCAGTTTTTAGGGCCAAACGTATACACCTGGGATGAGATTAATTCCATTCTAAGTATCCTATTCTCCTCCGAGGAGATCCAATTGATCCGGATGGCTGGGATAAAGATATGGGAAAGAGAGAATAGACTGGGACCACCAGGAGATCATAAGATGCCCTCAACACAACCTAACTGGGATCCCAATGATGAGGAAGGGAGGAAAATATGAAAGAATACCGAAACCTTGTAATTAGAGGCATTAAGGAGGCAGTCCCAAAGACCGGCAATGTAAGGTTAGCATTTGATTCTTATTAGGGGAAAGAGGAATCACCCACTGATTGGCTAGTGAGGTTGAAAAAGAACTTTCAACTGTATTCAGGTTTAGACCCTGAGAGTCCTCAGGGGCAAACAGTCCTAAAAGTACAGTATGTCACCAAATCTTGGCATGACATAAGGAGGAAATTGGAGAAGCTGGAGGATTGGAAGGACAAGGAAATAAATGAAATGTTGAAGGAGGCACAAAAAGTGTATCTGAGAAGAGATGAAGAGAAAGCAAGAGCGAAAGCTAAGATTCTAATGGCTGCGGCAAGAGAAACCTGTGAGAAAGAATTTGAAAAGACCCAGACCCAAGTAGACAGTGAAAAGGAACCTTCAAGAAACCTGATAGGACGTTGTTATTACTGTGGGGAGAGAGGGCACTATAAGACAAAATGTAAAAAGTGGGAAAGGGATCAGAGGATGTATAAAGAGGTACAACTCAAGGAAGCTGAAGATTAGGGGTGTCAGGGGCTCTACCCCCTGGGGATGAACTATCATTTAAGAAGAGAGCCCTTGATAAATTTGGAGGTCGGACCCCAGGGGGAAGAAATTGAATTTTTAATGGACACGGGGGCGGACAGATCATGTGTAGGGAAAATTCCAAAGGGGTGTGTAATAGCTGACAGAATGTGTAAAGTTACGGGGGCCAAAGGGGAACCCTTCAAAGCCCCCATAATCGAAAATGTAGTCATAAGAGCAAATGCTCGAGAAGTGGTAGGAAATCTATTGTATTTAGACCAAGCAGGTTGTAACTTATTGGGAAGAGATCTCCAAATTAAGCTGAAGATTGGAGTTGTCCCCGAAGAGAACAGAATGATAGTGAAAGTAATGAAGCTGAGAAAAGAAGATGATTGCTGTATACGTTCCAAGGTATGGGCTGGAGAAGGGAACAGGGGCTACCTTGATATTTCCCCTATTAAAGCAAAATTGAAACCCGGAACTCCTAAAGTTCAATTAAAACAATACCCCATATCTCAGGAGGGAAGAAGAGGACCATCAATTATTGTACAAGAACTCATGACAGAAGGGATTCTAGAAAGGTGTATGTCCCCTTACAACACTCCAATACTAGCAGTAAGAAAACCTGATGGGATGTACAAACTGGTCCAGGATCTAAGAGAAATAAATAAGAACGTAGAGTCCCGGTTTCCTGTGGTCCCCGATCCATACACCCTACTGAGCAGAGTGCCTCCGGAGCATAGTTGGTTCAGAGTCATTGACCTGAAGGACGCTTTCTGGGCCTGTCCCCTAGCTGAAGAAAGCTGTGACCTCTCCGCGTTTGAATGGGAAGAACCAGGTTCAGGGAACAAAGTTCAGTTATGGTGGACCCGCCTTCCCCAGGGGTTCACTGAATCCCTGAATCTGTTTGGGCAGGCCCTAGAAGGAATACTGAGCCAGTATGTTCCGGAAGAGGGAACTCAAATATTACAATATTCAGATGATCTATTGATTTCAGGGAAAGATGAGAAAGACACTAGGAAGACTACTGTGAGTCTGTTAAACTTTCTGTGGAATAAGGGGCTGAAAGTTTCGAAGAAGAAATTACAATTTGTGGAGAACAAAGTGAAATACCTAGGACCTATCATTGGAAAAGGGTATTGGAAATTATGTACTGAAAGAATTCAGGGGATAGTTTCCATACCCTCCCCAAAACCAAAGAGAGATGTAAGGAAATTTCTAGGATTAACTGGATATTGCAAATTATGGATAAAAGAATATACCCAATCTGTAAAA
Source organism: Amblyornis subalaris (assembly GCA_018881555.1). Classification (NCBI taxonomy): domain Eukaryota; kingdom Metazoa; phylum Chordata; class Aves; order Passeriformes; family Ptilonorhynchidae; genus Amblyornis; species Amblyornis subalaris. Next base: position 455,894 of record JACAXG010000220.1, on the reverse strand, counting down.
TTTTTATACGAAAAACTAAGCAAATCGGAACCAATTGAATGGACTGCCAAAGATGATCAGAATTTTGTGGTGTTAAAAGAGAAATTAGTTACAGTCCCAGTACTGACTTTACCAGAGCTAGAGCAGCCCTTTGAGCTCTTCACAAATTCGGAAGGGGGAGTAGCGTATGGGGTTTTGACCCAACGGTGCTATGACCAGAGGAAACCAGTGGCTTATTTATGTAAACTCTTAGATCCTGTGACATAAGGGTGGCCACATTGTCTTCAAACAGTGGCTGCTACGGTGATACTAGTCGAAGAGAGTCCTAAGTTAGTGTTTGGAGGGAAGTTGAAGGTCTATATTCCTCACGATATCAAAACCCTGCTCTCCAAGAGGGCAGGGCAGTGGTTATCAGACAGTGGGCTGCTTTCATATGAACTAATTTTGTGCAATGGGAATCAACTAGAGCTGGTCACCACCAAAATACAGAACCCAGCCCAGTTCCTTTCAGGAATACCAGATGAGAACTTAGAAGATGACTGTATACAAGCTCTGGAAATTCAGACAAAGGTCAGGGAAGATTTACAAGAGGTGCCTCTGACAGAGGGAGAAAGACTGTTTATAGACAGATCATCTAGAGTGAGTGGCGGGAAGTGAATGTCCAGGTATGCTATAGTAGATGGGAAAGATATGCAAGTCATTGAAAAAGGCCGACTACCCTCACATTGGTCCGCACAATTATGTGAGTTATATGCCCTGAAATGAGGTCTGGAACTATTAAAACAAGAATGTGGAGACAATATACACTGATTCTAGATATGCTTATGGGGTAGCACACATGTTCAGAAAAATATGGATGGAGACAGGTTTTGTAAATTCAAAGGGTAAAGAGCTGGCCCATGAGAAGATGATTAAAGAGGTATTAGAATCATTGAAGGGACCTCATGAGGTAGCAATTGTGCACCTAAGGGGGCATCAAAGGGGGGACTCTCTCGAAGTGAAAGGAAATAACCTGGCAAATAAGACTGCTAAAGAGGCTGCAACCGAAGATGAGATAGTAAATACAGAATGGATGGGAGAAATAGAAGACCTGGAAGTCAAAACCCCACAGCTGGATAATAAAGAAGAGCAATTGATTGCAGCTGAAGAGGGGAAACTGGATTCAGAAGGTAGACGGATTATAGCTGATGGGAGGCAAGCAGTGAACCGAGCACTAGCTCTAAGAATTCTATCTAGACTCCATGGGTCTACACATTGGGGAACTCAAGCGCTATGTGACACCTTTCTCCGTACTTACGTGTGCCCAGGAATTTTTCAACTGGCTAAAACCATCATCCGAGACTGTCTAATATGTTTAAAAATAAACAAAAAGGTGATGAGGAGAACTACGCACGAAGGAAGGAAATTGGCATTACGACCATTCCGGAGAATCCAGATAGATTTCACAGAACTACCCAAAGTCCAGCGATTTAGATACTTACTAGTCATTGTAGATCACTTGACCCACTGGGTAGAAGCCTTCCCCACCGTCCACACTTCAGCCAAGGCAGTAAGCAAGGTATTGTTAGAACAGGTTATCCCCAGGTATGGAGTGGTCCACTCAACTGATTCAGACCGGGGTCCACACTTCACTTCGCATGTGTTACAACTAATGGTATCAGCATTAGGAATTAAATGGGAGTTACACACCCCATGGAGACCCCAAAGTTCAGGTCGTGTGGAAAGAACTAATCAAACTCTTAAGAACTTTCTAACAAAGTTGGTTACAGAGACCAAATTAAGTTGGGTGAAGTGTCTCCCATTAGCATTGTTAAATATTAGAAATAGGCCCAGGACCGACCTTGGCGTGTCCTCTTACGAGGCCCTTTATGGGTTACCATTATTAGGTCTGACTAAAATGGGTACACTTGAAGAAGGGGGAAAGGAGATATCTAAATACCTCAACATTATCAGCAGAACATTGGAAGACTTGAGAAAAAGAGGATGTTTACCACAGAATACCCCAAGAGAGTTCAAAGTGCATGCCTTCCAGCGGGGAGACTGGGTTTTAATTAAAACCTGGAAAGAAACTCCTCTACAACCAAAGTGGGAAGGACCTTATCAAGTCCTTCTCACTACAGAGACAGCAATAAGAACTGCCGAAAGAGGGTGGAGTCACCACACTAGAGTGAAGGGACTGGTACCAGTGCCTGATGAAGAAAGAAGGGAGAATGAAAACCAAGAAACCTTAGAACTTCAGGAAGGGGACGAGGGTTGGATTAGAGGAAAAAGACTGAGAAAGAGAAATTAAGAAAGGGAGAGTATAGTGGTGAATGCCTTTGTTTAATGTTTAAATTGTTCTGTTAAAATGGTTTTTTTTATTTGTTTGTTTCATTTCAGAAGCCCCCAGGACTCTGGGATACAGAGCCCTCCCCATTTCGATTAGGAGAATTCGACCCTAAATTTATTAAACAGAAATTGATACACCATAGGGTAAGAAGAACAGAGTCCTACATCCCAGACTACATGAAGGCCGAGATGAATACAGGAAGGAAGACGAATCACTTTGCAGTAAGAAGAAGTCACCACATCATCCTGGCTTGGCTATTTATATATGGAGCTGTTTCTGTGGGAACAGCCAAAGAAAGGTGCAACAAATGTTATCATCCGGTGTATCTGGGAATGACTAGAGGTTACATCCTGCGGATACACTCGCACCTAAACTCTATATGTATCAATCCAAAAGAAGTATCCATTTGTAATGAAAACGGAAAGATCTATTGGCAAGCTGAAAATGTAGGAAGCCTTGAAGCGAAAGTGAACAGGGAGTGTCGCGGTGGTTCAAGCCCCGTCAGGAAGGAGGCTGGTCCAGCCACGGTGGTGGGTGGTTTCCAGGGTCTGAGCCACCCACATCTCCTCCCCCTGCGGGACTGATTGACGGGTATCCCTGTATGGTTAAAGTTCCAGATGTTTCGTTTAAATTGTATTCTCCATTGGATCCCTTCCCTACCTCCTTCGCTCTGTTCCCATTCGGTATCCTCCTATCCTTCACCTACTTACCCTCAGATCATTGGTCTGTATGCTCCTCCCGCCCCCGTTGCGATCCTCATAAGCTCCGGCAGCCAGAGCCATCTTGGTTCTCTGGTCCCTGACCCCTTGGCAAATAAACTCCTCTGCCGAGACCGCATCAGAGACCGGTCTCCTTCTTTACTGCTTCCCGCCGCCTCAGAGATCGGTGCAAGAGTGTTCACGGCATCTGCTATCCTGGACCGTGAGAGCTGCCAAAGCCGTCGCTAAAAGTGCCCCTGCCCGGGGCGCTTCCAGAAGGCTGCGGCGTCCTAACACTGAAAGCACTGCCACAGCAGTTGGCGCCCGGAGCAGGGGCTGCTCGTTCGGAGGTTCCTGGAAGTGTCCCCAGCGAGAGTTACTCGCACGGATCAAGCCGCATTCAGAGCAGCCAGCGCCACACGGACGAGTCAGCGTTCTAGAGGACAACTCCGTGTGGGGACCGGTAGCCTTCGGGAGTGGAAGGTTGGTCCAGGGGATAGTAGACCGCCCCCGAGAGCTTTTTGTTGACTCCACTGAGTGAGGTGAGTACCCGTGGGGTTCCCCTTCTCAGCTTTTTTTTTGTCTTTTCCTCTCGGGATGCGGGTGAAGTTTCTGGGCTGGAAAGATGGGTGCTAAGCTCACCCGAGCCCAGAGAGACGTATATTTCCAAGTTGTAAATGCCCTTACAGAGGCATTTGATTCAAAATCATTTGATTTTTCGAAAGCGAGGCTTAAGAGGTTTATACATTGGGTTTTTATTAATTTCCCTGATACTTCAGTTGATTCGGTTAAAACTCTTTCGTTTTGGGATAAAGTGGGAGAAAGGCTGACAGATTTAAGGGAACAAGGGGACACCTCAGTTCAGAAGGTTTTTTCCCTTTTTCCTTTAATTTCTGCAGCTAGTTCGCTTTTGGGAAATGGGAGTCCGGGTAACCCTCAGTTGGTATCTTCCTCCCTCCCTGATCCTATACCTTTGTCCCAACCGCAGGCTGAACTGGGAGCTGGAGCACACCAAGCAGTGCAGGGTTGCTACCGTCTCCCTGCCACCTCCCAGTCCACCCTGAACCCTTCTCTGGGCGAGAAGGCGCCGCTCGTCCAGGGCTCTTTCCTAACCCCCTCTCCGGATCCCCAGACCCTAGTTTCGTCCACCGCATTAGGAACAATAGGCAAAGATGGCGCTGGCCACGTGGCTGACCCCGTGGCCGGCCGTGTGGCTGGCCCCGCCATTTTGTCTTCATTAGACTGGACCAAATCGCAAAATGGCGGTTGCGGGTCCCTGCCAATCACTCCCCAAGTGTCCGCCCCTAGCCCTGCCTCTGCGACGGGATGTGATGTAACCGCGTCGGGCCCCTCCTCCGCGTCGATAACGTGTGCGTTGGGCCCTTCCCATGTCATCGGGACACACTCCTCAGTCCAGGGTCCTCCCACTTCGGGTGCAGGCTCCGCCTCCGGTTACGGAGCTTCCGATTCCCGTGCTATCGGGGGCGGGAGTGAGCAGAGGCCTGGCCAGAAGTCGGCCATCTTGGCGAGACCTACTCTAGCCATGGCCTTGCCGGAGGACTCGGACTCTGATACAGAGGATTACTGGGGGAAGCTGCAAAGGGAAGCAACCGCGGACGGGGAGTGGGAGCTTGCTAACAAAATCACAGTAGCTCCGGTGACCTATCAGAGGGGAGGACACCCAACCTGGGCACCCCTGCCATAAGCACACTTAAAAGAATTGTGCAAGGTCGCTCGGAGCCATGGCAGGGAGTCTCCATATTTTAAAAATTTATTTAATGCCACATTGACTGCGCATGTGTTCACCCCCCATGACCTTCACAATTTATTCTCGTGCCTGCGCTCTCCAGCGGAGTTTCTCCTCTGGGAGAGGAGCTGGAAAAGGGCCCTACGGGCTCTCCTTGTGAGATACCACGGTGAAGAGGCCAATGCCCACCTCACCATAGATCACCTTTGTGGGGAAGGCAATTGGGAGTGGCCCCAGGAGCAGGCTGAAGCCATACCTGAGGGCGTGCTCCAAGATATAAAGGGTGCGGCAGAAAGGGCTTTTCTCCTAACACCTACAGAGACTACGCCTGTGCAAGCCTTTTCCAATATAACACAGGGTCCAGAAGAGAATTTTATCCAGTATATAAACAGATTAAAGGACGCAATTGAAAAACAGGTGGAAAACCGAGAGGCCCAAAAAGCATTAACGACTGTAGTGGCAAAATCCAATGCCAATGACACTTGTAAAAAGATATTAGCCACTCTGCCTCTCGACCCTCCACCGACCCTAGATGCCATGCTGGAGGCCTGTGCCACCAAGGCCTCCCAGAGTGTCCTTCTCACGCAAGCAGTCGCACGAGAGGTTGCAGAAGTGATGGCGGTATCAAATAGAGACACTCGTTGCTACAAGTGTGGGGACTCTGGATATTTCACCAAGGACTGCACTACACCGAAGAAAATAAATATCGCCTTTGCAGACCTAGTTCCCTACAAAAAAGAGAAAAGCCGTAAGAAGAGAAACCATAAGCGAAGAAAATCTGAGCGAAAGCCAGTCCCTCCTGTGCAGCCCAAAAAGACTGTGCAAAAAAGGGAAGGATGATGGGCAGAAGTCTAAGCAGTCGAAACGCAAAAGGCAGAGACCAAAGCGCAAAAACAACAAAAACTCACAGCGGCATGTGGAGTGCTTGGCAACGAATTGCCTGGTGTGCCAATACCACCATCAACGACACTCGGGCAACAGCCGACAGAATGCGAGATGGCTCCATCTGGCGACGTCGAAAACCAAGTCGCCTACCCAGCGCCAACCGCAACCCGTGCCGTCCACACTACTGCTACACAGCGCTCCTACAGCGCCTCTGCATACAGCGCTGCACTCAGCCGTAGCACCCACACCGCGCTCCAAGATCCCACACAGTTCTGCTGCTGCAAGCCATCAGCAACAGCCCATCGCCTGCTCTGCCCTGCCGCCACCTTTTCGACAGCTGCCACCGCCGTGTCAAGTGGCGACACCACCTCCCACTGTCGCAGCCCACACCCAGCTAACACCGACCCCGTGCATCACCAACACCGCCACCCAGTCCATCATGCCGTATTGCCAGCACGGCCAGCCAGTGCCAGCCGATGGCTGTGACCCGCGCTGCTGGCTCAGAAACCGACCCCATCCGCAGCCCCTGTATGCTGGCGTTGCGCAGTACGCTCCACCACCCGCGCCGCCGCAGCCAAGGGCACCCACTGCTGCTCAGCTGGGGCGACCTGTCGTCCCACGATCAGAGTCGTGGAATGATAAGTCGTTCCCGTTTGGTAACTTTTTAAGTTTTAATCCTATTCCTAAATTTCTTTGTTGGACATTTTGTCCTCTGCTTCATCGTTCCCCTTTTCTAAGTTTTCTTAGTCCCCTGTGTGGTGTTCTGTGGCAGCCGTTCAGGCCACGCCCGAGAGTGGGCCGACCCGCARACCGTGGTGGGTTGTCTCCCGGGTGTGAACCGCCCATATCTCCTCCCCTAGTGGGCTGTGCTCCGCGAGTGGAGCCACCCACCGTTACATCCGTATATGGTTATCTTTCTGGAATTTTCGTTAGAACTTGTACCCCCATTGGATGTTCTCCCTTAATCCCTCCCTCCACCTTTATGTATTGGTTGTTCTCCTATCCGTCACCCTTTGGCCCTCACCGTATTTGTCCTGATGCTTTCCCCGCCTATCCTTGGGCCCCTTAAAAGTCGATGTTCTCGGCTCCATGTTGTTCTTCGTCCCTGAACCCCTGCTAATAAAGCAACCTCACACGAAGAACCCGTTCCGACTTCTTTGCCTCTCTCCGTCACACCATAACATCGGTTGTCTGCTTGGGACATCATCCTCCCCAGGATCGTRTCAGCTGCCGGCCTCCAGGAAAGGCTCGCCTGGCGTCAGGGAGCTTTTGGGAAGGTCACGGCGGCGTCCGACCAGCAACCGTGACAGTGTTCCTCCTTATAACCCCTTTTCATATCAAAGGAAGCAGGGTAGGGGAAGAATCAGCTGCAACAAGTTCGGTGGTTGGTGTCTCTACCCCATACCTGCTTCCTCTTGAGTCCTGAGCTACTGCCAGAGTCCAAGAAGCCCCATCACAGGGTGTATTGAAGAACACCTCATAACACCTTTACCCATTAACAGTTTTACTTTATGTTCTAAAGAAACAAGTGCCGCCTGGAGACAACGTCGGCGCAAGATAAACCATGTAAACATCTGGCATGCACCACCTCCAGGCTGTTTAAAACCAAAAACCATGCCCCCAAACCCTCTAATCTCTTCCTCATGTGTTTTCCTACCCCATAATCCCTTTACTTATTCTACACCCAATACCTACCTGTTTTCTTAAAGAGGGGGGATGGAGTGGGGAACGGAGAGTTAAGGGAGAACTGTTTTTTCTCTTATACTCCTAAAGATAATCTGGTAGTCGCTAAGTTTCTTTTAAGTCTCTGTTTTTTCTTTCAATTTTTAATGATGTTAATTTATGAGCCCCACAGAAAAGCCTGTCCCAACCCCCACGCACTGCCAACGCCAAGAGAGGTCTCCGCTTCCTTCTGGTCTGCCTGATCTGCTAGCCCACCATAACATCCAGTGTCATCGTGTGGACTGTCCTGCAGCCAAAGAACTTGTCATCACACAGCCAGGATATCCACGTAGCAGTCCAGCAAATGAAAGACCAGATAAAAGAACTAAGGACCGAAAGAAGCATTGACTAAATCGATAGACTATTGGGATGGTGGGGATTGGGAAGCTGAATGGCTTCGCTAATTAAGATCGAACTGTGGGTAGTTCTAATTATTTTTAATATTTTATGTATTTTCGGTTGCCTTAAGAGGCTGCTTTGTAAGCTCATCAGATCCTTCTTTAAAAACAAAGAAGGGGGAGATGTCGCGGTGGTTCAAGCCCCGTAGGGAAGGAGGCTGGTCCAGCCACAGTGGTGGGCGGTTTCCAGGGTCTGAGCCACCCACATCTCCTCCCCCTGAGGGACTGATTGACGGGTATCCCTGTATGGTTAAAGTTCCAGATGTTTCGTTTAAATTGTACTCTCCATTGGATCCCTTCCCTAAGTCCCTCCTTCCCTCTGTTCCCATTCGGTATCCTCCTATCCTTCACCTACTTACCCTCAGATCATTGGTCTGTATGCTCTTCCCGCCCCCGTCGCGATCCTCATAAACTCCGGCAGCCAGAGCCATCTTGGTTCTCTGGTCCCTGACCCCTTGGCAAATAAACTCCTCTGCCGAGACCGCATCAGAGACTGGTCTCCTTCTTTACTGCTTCCCGCCGCCTCAGAGATCGGTGTAAGAGTGTTCACGGTGTCTGCTATCCCGGACCGTAAGAAGTGCCAAAGCCGTCGCTAAAAGTGCTCCCGTCCGAGACTGCTTCCAGAAGGCTGCGGCATCCTAACACTGAAAGCACCACCACAGCAGGGGAGTGCCCTGTTAAGGAGCCCTGGATGTGCACAGATAACAATCCCAGAAATCCAGTGACTGGAAAGATGGACAGCATCAAAGAAAGCGAAGTAGAAGGGCCTGTAAAAACTGGGATGACCCAGATGGATTGGGAGGGAAGAAACTTGTTCATGGACATGATTGAAAGGATCAGCCATGAATTAAATATTACAGACTGCTGGATATGTGGGGGAACTAAAAGGTTGGCCTTGGGAAGGAACTGCCCTGACAGCCGGGGAAATCATACCGGTAGCCACAGAAAAAAGTGAGAAATCCCCTACAGACACACCCAGGGATTATGGAGAAATATGGCACCTCCAGAACAAAGTAATAGGAGAGGACTGTTTATGGAGGAAAGGATTACTATTCTTTGGGAGTGTAGGGGAGATGCCTTGCAAAAGATATAAAATAGTGGAGGACACACACACTAAATGGCTACCAAAACCACCCTCTCTATATTGGTCTAAAAAGGGAGGCCAAGGGTGTACTTTCATTACAGCCCGAAAATTATTTGAATGTGCAACCTGAAAGCCGAACCCATTTCAAGCGACCCCCCACACAGCAAAGTTCTGGGATGAAATAAAGAACATTGATGATGGATTCTGGAAGGCCCCAGATGGCCTGTACTGGATGTGTGGAAAGAAGGCATATGCAACCCTCCCTTGATTATGGTTCGGGACTTGTACTCTGGGGATAATCAGACCATCCTTCTTCCTCCTTCCCCGTGAGTCAGAAAAAAACTTAGGGGTACCCCTCTATGATAACCTGACGAAAGAAAAGAGAGATCTGGTAGGGGGAACACAGAGGAGGGGAGAAGAGATTTGGACCCCTGAAAGAATCATTGAAACTTATGGCCCTGCCACATGGACCTAAGACGGGGCCCGGGGATATCGGACTCCAATTTATATGATAAACCGCATCATCCGACTGCAAGCAGTCCTAGATATAGTCACTTAGATATAGTCGAAGCACTTTGGCCATCGATCTATCAACCACTCAACAAGATCAGATGAAGACTGCAATTTACCAAAATAGATTAGCCTTAGATTATTTATTGACCAAAGAAGGGGGTGTATGCGGAAAGTTTAATACCTCAGAGTGCTGTTTGGAGATGGGACGATAACGGAGAAATCATCCGCAGTATTACCAGTAATATCCGTAAATTAGCTCACGTTCCCCCTAAAACATGGACCTCCTTATTTAAAGGTACACGGTTGGAAAAATGGTTTGGAGGGGAACGGTGGAGGAAGGCCGTAGCAATCGGTATCTTTGTACTATCTGGAATAATCTTTCTTCCATGTATTATCCCTTGTGTCATCAGGGCAGTGACTACAACTGTGAAGGCAGTGTTGAGAACACTTCGGTAGTACAACAGTCATGAGAAAAACTGTCAGAAGAAAAAGTGGAAAAAGTTATGTTGATACAGAGAAGTCCTCTTCCAGACACCCCATGGAGTGCCAAGAAGTGGGAAAAGCAGTATAAAAAGTGGAAGAAAATATACAAAGATTATGAGAGTCTCGTGTAAAGAAGAGGAATTGATGCGGGCAAAAGCCCGATCAAAGTTTTAGAGGGGGGAGTTGTCATAGGGGTCATTCCAGTTTAGGCGGATTTGCGTTCTGATTCGGGTTGTACGGGTTTCAGTTAGGGTGGTTTAGCGTTACAATTCGGGTTGTACAGGTTTTTGTTTAAAGCACTGAGTGGGGTTTAAGATTTCTTCATTTGGGGTAAATAGAGACTGCAGTTAATACAAGAGACCAGGAGGCGGAGATATAGGGCACAAGCAGCATCAGGGTGACATCAACTTGAGAGAGAGACAGCTGTACAGCAATCACCAGTCCTCCTTTAGCTCGAACCTCACACCAATCATTCGACGTGCCGTGAGGGGAGGGGGAGGGACCTAGCGAGGAGCCAACCACCATTTGAGAAGCAGGAATTCAAACCCAATGAACTGAGTAACTAAGGGGCAACCCTACGGACTGACCAACCAGAGAGAGTGGGAGGGAGTATAAAACGTGATGTTCCCTTAGGAACATGTCCTCTGGTGAGTGGTCCTTCTGGGATTGATGCCTCTCACAGCGAGGTCCTCCTGTCTCCAGGTCAGGAGAGGGCTACTCTTCCATCCTGCCTTTTGGTTTTGTTCTCTTTTTCTGTTAATAAATCACCAGTTAATCATCTCCGTGGATAACTGGCCCTCGTTTAGTACATTCTGACAGTTCAGTGTTTAGCAGTGATTTACTTTTCTTCTGGCTTGGGCTCTGTCACCCCTTCCTGGTCCTTCTCCTGACTCTGCTTCAACTTTGCCTCTAGGGTGATTTTTGCTTTCCCAGGAAGAGTCAGTTTAGACTTGTCCTAGTGCCACTCTGTTTCCCTGGGGCCTCCTGGACAAACAGATTTCAGAGAAGACTCCTCACAGATATGAATTAAGAGAACCATTAAAGTATTGCACTGTGGAGGTTTGCACACAGCACAGGCAGGAGCTGCCTTGGCACTCCAGCACAGTGCACACATTTCATTGTCCATACCAGCAATAAATAACTCAAGGGAAAAGTCAACTCACGTGTCTCTCTTCAGCAGCTGAGACATGACTATAAAACCAAGCACTACCCCAAGAAGCAGCATAGCTAAGGCTGCTGCAGTGCCTAGGATACAGCTCTTGCTCAGCTCCCAGTGTCCAGCAGGCTTGGCTTTTTGCTCAGCAGCTGACCCTGGAGAAAAGACAACACAAGAGACGACATCTGTGCTCTGTGCTAGGGGTGATCTCACAATGCGCCTCAGATGCACGAGGGTTCTTGTCTTCAGAGATCGGTGTCTCTGGCTCTGGTGTCTTAGCACCAGGGAACAAGAGGGATCCCTTAGAGTTCTCATGGAGAAGAGCCTGAGTGTGTCAGGGAGCAGCTGCATCAGCACTGCCCTCATTTGTTCCTCCCGGCTGCAGGCCAGGGCTGTGTGCTGAGGACCTGCAATTCATCTTATGATGTAAATATCCCTGTTGGTACCAGGAGCACAGATAGCAAAAGGGTGTGGGCTAAGGTGAGTTCAGGGAAAATCAGTTGTCCTGTTGTCTTAGTTTAAGATAATTATATGGATCAGAGAATCCAAAATGTGCTACCTCCCCTTTGGTTTTAACCACTCTCCTTTCACCAGTAAGGAGAGATACAAGTGAAAAAATAACAGTTTCCTAAAAAACAAAACAGCAACATGCAAGATAACAGCAAGAAGCACTAGGTACAAAGGGGCTGAATGCCCAGGACTCCCTGGAAACAAACAAAACAAGGTGGCGGAGAAGACCATCCTCCCAAGGTGGTGGCCATTGTAGCCGACCGTGTGGACCAGAAAACAGCATGGCAGAGAAGCCTTGCTCAGCTCAACCCTCCCCTGGGAAAAAATCCCGGGAATGTAGGAGCTTGCAAAGCAGTTCTGGTGGCATGTGGGGGGTGCTGGTGGTGCCTGGGGCAGCTCTGGACCTGCGGTGCCAGTTTCCCTGCTTCCTTTCGGCCCGGCTGGATACAGCTGGTGCCGGCGCTGCAGTTCCGAGTCACTACTGTGTTGCAGCGGGAAGAAACGGTTCCGTCGAGCCCTGGAAAGATGCGGCATTGGTGCGTGCGTATGAGGTCAATTCTCCCGCTTGCTGCCTCCTCCTGCCGCCTGCTGGGCTCACCTGGTGCCAGTGCTGCTGCCCCGGGTCGCTGCTGCCTTGCGGGTGGAAGGAACGGTCCCACTGACCACCGAAGAATGGTGGCCCCGGCCCCCGGCTGTACCAGCCTGGGACCAGTCCCGGACCAGCTTGCAGATTTTAGGCGTAGGTCAGAATTGTGCAAAGACACTGTGGATAGGTTAGAGCCTTTTTAAAGGCAAGGGTACCCTTACTCTCTTTCTGCTTCTTGGGAATTCCCAGCACAAGCCCCTCACCTCCCATGACAGCACTACTGAATACGTAATTATTTTGTGAAGTCTTCTTCAGCCTCAGAAACAGGAACAGCAATGCTTTGGGAGGGAGATACAGAGTAAGTCAGATAAAACGTCAATTATTCAGTTTTACTCTTGCAAACTCACAAGGTTGCTGTTATAAACTACAAGGTTACTATTATAAACTATCTTCTCTTCCCCAGTACAGCCTGGGGGAAGATTAGTAACATTTACAGTTCTCACCTTTTATTTGTACAGTAAGGGCATTTACAGGTATTAGAAGCTTTACTGCTTGGTTTTATTCTGTAGTTACAATAAATGACTATATAGGAGGATATAGTGTGGGTTCCCACCCTTCATTTTTGGGGGGATCAGATATACCAGTTAATGACTCAAGATACTTCATGTGATTGTCCTTACAGACTACAATATATTCCGTGGCTGCGGAAAGGTATTGTGAAATTTGGTGTGAAACAGCTTTGGAGTGCAGAGTGCAGCTTCTTGGGGTGCTACTCGGAGACCTGTGCCTGGCAACCCCATCCAGAGCCCAGAGAGAAACTAAAGAGCGCTCGTGTGTGTGCGTTTCCTCTTTTCCAAGGGACCCAGCATGCCATCCCTTTGCAAAGCCAGGGCAAAACATACGAGTTCTGTTACGTGGGTTGTCGGGTCTTGAAAACACACTAACACAGACTGCACGGATTGACATACAGAAAATATAATATTACCTTTACATATATTATATATATATGTAGGTCATCTGGGACACCTGTGAAGAGGCACCGTCTGACAAATCGCAGCTGGGACAGGTGGGCAGAGGTGAGGGGTCTGTGCCCATGTTCTTGTACAGCTGGGCAANCTGCTTCCTTTCGGCCTGGCTGGACCCAGCTGGTGCCGGCACTGCAGGTCCCGTCGAGCCCTGGAAAGATGCAGCACTGGTGCGTGTGTGTGAGGTCAGTTCTCCCGCTTGCTGCCTCCTCCTGCCGCCTGCTGGGCTCACCTGGTGCCAGTGCTGCTGCCCCGGGTCGCTGCTGCCTTGCGGGTGGAAGGAACGGTCCCACTGACCACCGAAGAATGGTGGCCCCGGCCCCCGGCTGTACCAGCCTGGGACCAGTCCCGGACCAGCTTGCAGATTTTAGGCGTAGGTCAGAATTGTGCAAAGACACTGTGGATAGGTTAGAGCCTTTTTAAAGGCAAGGGTACCCTTACTCTCTTTCTGCTTCTTGGGAATTCCCAGCACAAGCCCCTCACCTCCCATGACAGCACTACTGAATACGTAATTATTTTGTGAAGTCTTCTTCAGCCTCAGAAACAGGAACAGCAATGCTTTGGGAGGGAGATACAAAGTCAGATAAAACGTCAATTATTCAGTTTTACTCTTGCAAACTCACAAGGTTGCTGTTATAAACTACAAGGTTACTATTATAAACTATCTTCTCTTCCCCAGTACAGCCTGGGGGAAGATTAGTAACATTTACAGTTCTCACCTTTTATTTGTACAGTAAGGGCATTTACAGGTATTAGAAGCTTTACTGCTTGGTTTTATTCTGTAGTTACAATAAATGACTATATAGGAGGATATAGTGTGGGTTCCCACCCTTCATTTTTGGGGGGATCAGATATACCAGTTAATGACTCAAGATACTTCATGTGATTGTCCTTACAGACTACAATATATTCCGTGGCTGCGGAAAGGTATTGTGAAATTTGGTGTGAAACAGCTTTGGAGTGCAGAGTGCAGCTTCTTGGGGTGCTACTCGGAGACCTGTGCCTGGCAACCCCATCCAGAGCCCAGAGAGAAACTAAAGAGCGCTCGTGTGTGTGCGTTTCCTCTTTTCCAAGGGACCCAGCATGCCATCCCTTTGCAAAGCCAGGGCAAAACATACGAGTTCTGTTACGTGGGTTGTCGGGTCTTGAAAACACACTAACACAGACTGCACGGATTGACATACAGAAAATATAATATTACCTTTACATATATTATATATATATGTAGGTCATCTGGGACACCTGTGAAGAGGCACCGTCTGACAAATCGCAGCTGGGACAGGTGGGCAGAGGTGAGGGGTCTGTGCCCATGTTCTTGTACAGCTGGGCAARCTCTGCCACAAAGATCCCTGGTGACAGGCTTGAACTTGTTGAACTTGTTGGCTTGGGCTCTCTTGCGCCCTCCTGGGCATTCTCCTCACTGCTTCACCTTGATCTTTACTCTAATCTTTATTTTCCCAAAAAGAGTAAGTATTGGATTGTCCTCATGCTTCTTCATCTCCCTGGGGCGTCCTGGACAAACAGATTTCAGAGAAGACTCCTCACAGATATGAATTAAGAGAACCATTAAAGGATTGCACTGTGGAGGTTTCCACACAGCACAGGCAGGAGCTGCCTTGGCACTGCAGCACACTGCAAACATTTCATTGGCCACACCAGCAATAAATAACTCAAGGGAAAAGTCAACTCACGTGTCTCTCTTCAGCAGCAGATACATTATTATGTACCCAACCACTACCCCAAGAAGCAGCAGGCACACAGCTGCTACAGTCACTAGGATATAGCTCTTGCTCAGCTCCCACTGTCCAGCAGTCTCAGCTTTTTGCCCAGCAGCTGACCCTGGCAGGAGAAAACACAACACAAGAGACGTCTGCGCTCTGAGTGGGGGATAATCTCACAGTGCAACTCAGATGCACGAGGGTTATTGTTTTCAGAGATTGGTGCCTCTGAGAGAACAAGAGCAATCCTTTAAAGTTCTCACGGAGAAGAGCCTCAGTGTGCCAGCAAGCAGCCACAGCAGCACTGTCCCCATCTGTTCCTCCGGGCTGCAGGCCAGGGCTGTATGCTGGGTAACTGCAATTCATCCATGGAGAGCACTGCAGGGATAGAGCAGAAATGCTCCTCTTTTCCCAAGGTGACATCTCCCAAGCACTCACTTGCAGAATGATGTCCCTCAGGCTGGGAACGAGTGCTGCTGTCTTCTATTGCCTCTCTTTCTTCATCTGAGCCTGGCACATTGCCACTTTTTCCCATAGGAAGGGTCTTCTGCACAGGCTTATGATGCGTCTCTTTAGAAACAACACAGGACAGTTTAATTAGAAGTCACTGTTCCTTACCAGGAGCATGGTAGCATGGCCTTGGCATTTTGGCAAGTGGCAGTGAGGAGCCTGCTGTCCCAAAAGACACAAAGAAACCACAGCCAAACTTTCTGCAACATGATGAAAAATGCAGAGCCAAACCAGCCAAGACTGAATTAAACAAATGAACCATGCAAGGAAACCCTTCAAGTAAAGCATCACGCTTGGGGTCCAGCTTCAGCCCAACCCTGACCCTGACCCTGGAAGTGGCTTCCATTTTGTGGGATGTCATTCCTGCCTTGATGCTGTGTTGAGCGGGAGGTGAACACAACTTCAGCACAGGCCTATTTCCAACATCTGGATACCAGCATCTGCACACAGCAGCTCTGGCCAGTAATAGTAGAACTGCAGCAGCAGCAGCAGCAGCAGCTGCCCCTGGGAATCAGCTGGAAGCACAACTGGGAGCAGGTGCTGTGCTGGACCATCTCTGTGGCTCTGCAGCCACCAGGTGTGAAATGGAGTGTCCCTGCAGGGAGGCTCTGACTGAGCCCTTTCAGCTGCCTAGGCTATGGCACATCCCTGCAGGAACCAAAAGCTCAGCTTCCCAGGTCCCACARTTAACAGAGTGGGATATACTAACCAGATGCAGCTTTCACCAAGGCTGTCAGGAGCTCCTTTGGAACTACTGGTATCTTCTGGGAATCCTTCCCTGGTTTAGATTTATAAAAGGACATTTATGTATGAACGTACATTCCCCATAAATAACGTAGGGAAAGGGAGTGCTTATTCTGTGAAGTCACTAGAGACTGACTACTCACGCTTGAGATACCAGCTGGGAATCAGCATGGAATCTGGTTCAGGAGCTGGAAAAGCTCTCCCTCTGGCCTCAGCTGCAAGCAAACACCCCCAAAACGTTACCATCACAGGTACTGCTCTCATGGTCACACCTCAAGACCAAGATGTGAAAGGTACTGACAGGGCACACACAGGCAGGTCTGTATTCTCATAGCTGCAGGGGCCTCTGGCTGCCCTTGGGACACTGAGCTGGCAGCTCTCACAGGAAGAGAAAAGCCATGGCGTGCTCACATGAACTGCGGGAGGGTCAGCCCTGGAGCCTGGCCAGGATGCTGCAGAACCATTGCCAAGTGATGGATAACCAGGGCCAAGTGATGGATGACCATAACTCRGTGCTAAGGTTCTGCCACTGTGCACCTCCCTGCTCCTTAGGACCCTCTCTCCCTCACCATTCCCCAAAGCAACAGCAGCCTCTCACACCTCCCTGTCCTATGTCTGCCCCACTGCCCACACTGTGGTGGCTTCCTGGCTCAGCCAGCCCTAGCCCTGGCCCCACYGCCACCAGCCCAGGGCTGGATGTTGGCCCCTGCCTCCCTACCCGCTCCCTGCTCAGGTATTGGAGCACTCTGGGCATCCTGGGCTTGCAAGGCCAGGACGAAGAGGAGGAAGAGGCAGTGGGTGAGGACCATGACCCCCCGTGCTCGAAACATGCTGCTGCTCCTGCTGCTGCTGCAGCTGCTGCAGTGTTTCTCACCGCGAGCACTGAACAAAAAAGTGGGGCTCTGTAACCTCACCTCAAATGGGGCTCTGTGACATCATGACAAAGCGGGGGTCTTTGACCTCACGTCCCTGCTGGCCCTGCCCCTCTGCCAGGAATTCCCAACATACTCGCCCATTGCCTGGGAATTCCTGGATCTTCCCTCTGTTGAATTTCCTCGTTCTGCACAGACACGGAAGGAACAGAAGTAGAGAAGAGTGGATCTATTTTGGRAGGCAGCACTGTGAATGGGAATGCAGCAGCACTCCAGGCTTGCTCCCCAGAAATCCCTATCAAAAGCCAGCCCCACATGAAGGCTGCATAAAAAAGGCCAACTGCAAGTGCCTTTCTTTAGTACAATATTTGTCTGGCAGCATTCTGGCAAGAAACCTGCTTTTTCCAATGCTTTTGCTAGAGTTTCATGACCTTTGAAGACAGCACTTCTTCCCTCTGCTACCATCGCTCTAACACTGGTGTGCAGCGCTCAGGCTTCTCCCAAGCGAGCCTGGTTTATTCCCTTTCTCCTTCCAATCCCGATTAAAGCTCTCTCAAGAAGCCCTGCTAACTCCTGAGCAACAATCCTTTTCCCCTTTGAGGTGGGTGGAGCCCATGTGCCGCCACCTGGCCTGGTGTCCTGTAGAGCGACCCACGGTCAAACCCCACCCAGTTCTTCTGGGAACACCAGGCTCAGAGCCAGGTATTTCCCTCTCAGATCTTCCTGTGTCTGCCCTCGTGGTTCACTGCAAGTGGCAGAARAAARTWCTWCTTGTGCCCTAGATCTCTCAGCCAGTCATCCAGACGCCCTGAGCTCTGTCTTGCTTGTTCTCGGGCACCATGAGGTACCGCCACAGGACACACACAAAGGTGTAGGTTCCCACAGCTAAGAGTTAACACCTTTTAGCTGAGCAGCTCTTCTGGGAAGGAAATATTCGCGATTTCTGTGTGCAGAGTCCCTAAGGCACAGAAAGCTCTGTCTAGTCCTTATAGAGCACTTTTGATATAATTGCCCAGGAAGCATCTGTTAAACCCCAGGTGTTGAGAGCCTCAAGGAGACAGACAGTGACAGCTTTCCTCCTCTGGGATGTCTCCAAGGCTCTTAAGCAGTCTCCAGCTGAAAAGCTGCATAAACATGGCCAATGCCATCCTCTGGAATCAAGCACAGATCGCTGCCCACCTAGAACGCTGCAGTSCATAACGAGCAGAGGGCCGAACCAGGCTGGAGGGTCTCTTGGTGACATCTCCTACCCAGAACCCGGGCAGGCTGCCCAGTTGCCTCTGGGTTGGGTCTGCTCCCATCTCGGGTGCTCCGTTCCGCCCCGAGGGGAGGCACCGATGGACACCACCGTTCTTTGTTCCTTAACTCGCTAACTCCAGTGTCTCCGTTAGTCCACTCCGCGAAATTGTGCTGCTCCCCAGCTCGTCACCAGCTCTGGAAGCAGCGGCCAGCAGCACATGTGGTGCTCCTGAAGCCGCTTGCCACATGTGGCATGGCAGGGACACCGCGCTACCCGCGCCCCGCTGGCTTCTGCCCGGCGCTGCCGCCATTTSGCACGGGGCCGTGAGGGGCGGGCACAGGGCTGTGCGGCTGTGCCGGCCGCGCTTCCCGGGCCGCAGCTGCAGCTGCTTGCCGCTGGGTCGGAGCTGCCCCGCTCCAGCCCGAGCGCCGAGGCGCCTGTCCCGGCCCCGATTCCCAGCTTGTGCCGCTGGACGAGAGCTCCCCGCGGTGCCCCGGCTGCGGAGAACGGCTGCCGGGACAGTTCCCCTGCGAGTCTGGGCTGAACATGGCGCAGGGAACTGAGCCGAGAAGGAAAGACACAAGAGTTAGGGACAGRAAGCACAACAGAGGGACAGCGAGAGCAAAAGCGGGGCAGGGARGAGGACCAGAGGTGCAGGATGAGGCAGCAGGGAAAGAGGAAGAGCGGCAGAATGAGCAGGAGGGAGCAGGAGAGGGCAAGAAAGTGARGGCTGGGAGCAGGATGGAGACTGCTGAAAAAGCCTTGGCTGGGCAGCAAGACAGAGAGGAAGTGGAAAAGAAGAGGGATATAGCGAGGAAACAAGGAGCTGGGAGCCAGACAGAGCAATGCACAAGATCAGGACAAAGAGAAACCCAAGGGCGATTTTCACTGCAGCCGGTTGAATTCAGGGGTATTTTCCTGGTTGTCTTGGGGTGACTTTATGATGCTATATATCCCAATCGCCTACTTAATGAAAAAATATTAACTCTGTGTTTTTAAACTGGCTCGAGAAGCCAGGCGCTGTGTTTTGAATGCTTCCAGGATATTTATGTTTTTTACTTACCAGCAAACTGTTGTTGTTGTTCTCAGGAGAGAACTCTCACCAGTCGTTCTCCATAGCTGAAGGCGAAGGGACACTTTTTTTTACCTTTTTACCTTTTTTCTGTGGGCTTTCGCCCTGCTTTTGCTCAGCTGAGGAATAATTGGAGGGAGTTGAAACTTGCTTTTGGCTTTTTCCGTTGGATGTTTGTATAGCCTGTGTCAAAGTTACAAGATGCTTATATAACCTGAATTATAACTTTCTATCTGAATTGTAACTTTTTTATACCTATATAACTTGAATATACCTGTATACCTATATAACCTGAATTAGCTCTTTATACCTATATCATAACTTTTATACTATGTAATAGTCAGTATGTAATTAATTAGTTGCTTAGTGCTTAAATAAGCAGAAACTCACTAGATGGATAGTTTCAAGATAGACAAATAAAGCAATAAATTAGTCAAGTATAACTACATTGGAGAGCTACAAGGCATACTGATGAAAAGCTAGCAGAGATAAAGCCAATTACCCACAAAGTGAAAGAATTCAGACCGGTTGGATCCAGAAAGGACTATTTCACCATAACTGTGCATGCTCTGAAGACAAAGTTGAAAAGTTTAACGGGAGGAAGACCTTGAGCCTTCCTCAGTGAAGACCCCCAAGACCACCTAAACTGGGGAGGCACAAGGGCAGTGCAAACGAACTATTTATAGCCATGCCATAAAAATATGTAAATTATTTCGAGCATGTATGTGATGATGTTGTAATGACACAAGAATATTCAGCAGTACCTACTGTATAAATAAACCATGACACATGACAAAGGTGGGTGAGTTAGGTGGAAATATCCCCCTCACCACCGGCGCTGTAATAAACAAATACCTGCTCAATAGACACCAGTCTATCGGATTTTGTCTTTGGCCTATCTTTTCAGGCATCATCTCCTCTGCCTGAGGCAAGGAAAGAAGACAGCTCTTTCCTGGTATCGTGTTTTTTTCCTTCTTCCTTTGGAACTTTACAACAGACCACTGAACTCTGGGGCCTACCCCCCTGGGCCCGGAGAGTGGCCTGCACCGTCCTAGGCCTGGAGGGAGACAGAGCAGAAAGCTACACTCAGGAAACAAAGGACTCTGAATTTATCCACATTGTCTTCATCACGAGAGGTTTATTATCTAACATTATTCAATTTTTATTTTCCTTTCCCTTCCCTTGGTGCCTGTGTGCACCCCCCCCAGCAGCTGGGTTTTGTTAAATAAGCAGGTTTTTTTCATTTTCCTCTGAGAAATTCTTACTGGGGGGGGAAGGGAGTTCTAGGACGTTACCTTTTGCAGAGGAGGCTCTTTGAGTCTTCCTTCTCAGTTTGTCCAAACTGTGACACTGCTGCAGTGGCATGTAGGCATGTGAGCTACCTCAGGAGTAGCTGAGGCATTTCTGAGATGGCCCTGCATGGCACGACTCTGCTGTGTCCCACAGCTCTCAGTTCACATGAGCATCTGCAGGGCTGCAAGTACAGATGATGTCTGTGTGACAAGAATTTGTGAGGCTTGATTTAAGGGTTGAGACAAAGCTCTCTCCTGAGGAGAGCTTTGGACTACCCTCTCAGGAGGTGGAAATATCGGAGGCTGCAGATGCCCATGAGAAACAGCCCAGAGCAGGAGCTGGAGTTGGCTGTGGAGAGGAGAGGGACAAGGGCGAGCAGCTCAGGGATTCCTGTTTACCACTTGAAAAGGAATAGCATTGTCTTGGGACACTGCCTGAGCCAGAAGTATAAGAAACCCCCCCCAATCCCACAGTGTCCAGAGACGCCTTTGAGCATCTCTGTGGCAATTGCTGCTGGCAATATCCTCCCCCCACCATGGAGGCCACAGTCAGCCTCAGAGAGCTGTGCCTGGTTTCTTGGACAATAGCTGCACTACACTCACCCCTCTGGCTTTGGTTGCTGACAGAATGAGCAGGTGCAGGCATGGGGAAAAGCCTGCAGGACCACAGTGAATCTGACTAGTGAGCCCGGGACAGCAATTCCCTGGCGTGCTCGTTTTTTTTGCAGTGCCCTGCTGCGGTGATCCAGCTTTAGTTYAGTTTGCCACAGAGCAATATTTCTTAGATGCTGTCATTTTATGCTTTCTCCTCCGTCACAGAGTCTTAAGCTTTGTAACAGGTCAGCTTGGTTTGAAATTCTCTCTAACTGTATTGTCATTAGTCAGTTTGAATTTGTTCTTCCTCTGAAGATGCTTCATTGGTTTTCTCTCATGTATCTCTACGCTCATTGGTTGCACACTGTTATCCCTACCCCTTAAAGCAGCAGAGACAGAGCGGGAAACGGTCTCTCTGCTAACCTGCCTTTCAAGATATGCACCCTGTCCTCCTGGGCAGAGAAGAAATAAACTCAGAATATGGTTACAGGCAGTCCTCTCGTTCGTTCCTTTTACCTTCGCTGCTGCCCCTGTGAAGCTGCCTGTGGTAAAAAGCTGTCAGCTTTTGTGGACTGCGAGAAACCCTGCAGATCACTCCGGCCCCGGCTGAATACAGCAAAAGGGGTGACAAAGCAATAGTGCCCTGCTTCCTTCATCTGACACTGGCACTCTGTCACTTCTTCGCACCTGGAAGGCTTTGTTCTGCAGAATCTCATTTCCATGTTTTTAGAAATTGATCAGGAAATACTCAAGTGTATATCCCCTCAATCTTTACCCCTTGAACCAAAAGTTAAGTAAAACCCCTAAATGGCAATTAGGAAACCACACAAAACCTGCAACTGCCCCACCTGCAAAAGCAAAATACCACAGCACACTTCTTGTGCTTTGCTCTGCCTGTTGCTTCTTTCCCATTGCAACTGGGAAAAGACTGGATAATTTTTATCATAGTTATTGTCTGTCTTATTAATGTGATTTTTAATACCACCACTGTGACTAATATCACATTCCTTCCTCTCTGCATCCCACCCAGCCCCGCTCCAGTTTTCTAACCTTGATCCTCTCTGACCTCTAGGCAGTGGTGAGGGGGGGCACTGCTGCAGCCCTCACAGCCTCAGTCACCAGGTCAGCTCTCCTTGATGTGCTCAGCACTGGACAGCCATCCTCCCCAGAACATCCTTCTCTGTGTGCCCAAATCATCCTGATTCATGGCGCAATCCCAAATGAGCTCATGGACAAGCCTTTGCACATCTCAACAGCATGTCCCCGTTGTGGTGCAGGAAAGCTTTGTTGATGGCCACTGCTGGGAAAGCAGGCTCAGGCTGGGACAAACGTGTCCCGCACTGGAGTTCAGGTCTCTCACAGCTCCAGCCCCACTCCCAACTCGCATTGACAGAAACAGTCAAAACAGGCAAGAACTCACTGCACTTTGAATTACATTTAGTTACATATTAGCAGTAAAATCATCATCATGCTCTGATGTAAAGTATCCCTGTTAGTACTGGTAGCAGGGACACCAGGACGCTGTGGGCTGAAGTGAATCCAGGGAAATCCAGTCGTCCCATGAAGAGGCACCGTCAGCCATGGGAGCGGTGGGGTGAGGTCAGGGGTCCGCGCCTATGGACTTGTACAGCTGGGCGAGCTCTGTCACAAACATTTCAGAGAAGACTTCTCACAGATACAAATTAAGAGCACAGTTAAAGGATTGCACCGCAGAAGTTTCAGCAAAGCACAGCCAGGAGCTGCCATTCCCAGCATGGTGCAAACACTTCATTGCCCACACCAGCAATAAATAATTTGAGGGAAAAGCCAACTCACGTGTCTCTCCTCAGCCAGTGTGACATGATTATACAACCGAGCAGTATGCCAAGCAGCAGCGCAGCCATGGCTGCTGCAGTCAGTAGGATATAGCTCTTGCTCAGCTTACAGTGTCCATCAGGCTTGACTTTTTGGCCGGCAATTGACCCTGGCAGGAGAGAAGACAACACAAGAGATGATGTCTGTGGTCTGCGCTAGGGGTAATCTCACAGTGCAACTCAGATGCCCAAGGGTTCTTGTCTTCAGAGGTCGGTGGCTCTGGCTCTGGTGTCTTAGCACCAGGGAACAAGAGGAATCCCTTAAAGTTCTCATGGAGAAGAGCCTGAGCATGCAAGGGAGCAGCCGCAGCACCACTGCCCCCATCTGTTCCTCCGGACTACAGGCCAGGGCTGTGTGCTGGGCACCTCCAATTCATCCATGGAGAGCACTGCAGGGATAGGGCAGAAATGCTCCTCTTTTCCCAAGGTGACATCTCCCAAGCCCTCACTTCCAGGATGTCTCTCAAGCTGAGCAGGTGTGCTGGTGTCCTGTATTGTTTCTCTTTCTTCATCTGAGCCTGGTGCATTGCCGTTTTCTCCCATAGGAAAGGTTTCCTTCTGCACAGTCTCATGCTCCGTCTCTTTAGAAAGACATGGGATAGTTTAATTAGAAGTCACTGTCCCCTTACGAGAAGCAGTATGTTCTGGGCTCTCTGGCAAGTGGCGGTGAGGAGCCCGCTGTCTGTAAAAGCAGAAGGAAAAGCATAGCCAAATTTGCTGTGACAAAACGAGAAATGAAGAGCCAAACCACCAAGACTGAAGCAACCAAATTAACCACACAAGGAAACCCTTCAAATTCACACTCGTGCTTGGGATCCAGCTCCAACCCAACCCTGACCCTGTGGTCTGACAGGGGCAGCCAGGATTTCATGAGATGTCATTCCTGCCTTGATGCTGTGTTGAGCGGRAGGTGAACACAACTTCAGCACAGGCCGATTCCCAACATCTGGATACCAGTGTCTGCACACAGCAGCTCTGGCCAGTAATAGTASAACTGCAGCAGCAGCAGCAGCTGCCCCTGGGAATCAGCTGGAAGCACAGCTGGGAGCAGGTGCTGTGCTGGACCACCTCTGTGGCTCTGCAGCCGCCAGGAGGTGTGAAATAGTGTCCCTGCTGCAAGGCTCTGACTGAGCCCTTCCTGCTTCTCTGTAAGCTACGGCACATCCCTGCAGGAACCAAAAGCTCAGTTTCCCAGGTCCCACAGTTAACAGAGTGGGATATACTAACCAGATACGGCTTTCACTAGGGCTGTCAGGAGCTCTTTTGGAACTACAGGAATCTTGGGTGAATTGTTCCCTATGGTAAATTTATAAAAGGACCTTATAATATGGAGGTACATTCCCACGAATAGCACAAGGAAAGGGAGTCTATGAAGTCAGTAGAGACTGACTATTCACATTTGAGATAACAGCTTAGAATCATCATGAAAACTGGTTCAGGAGCAGGAAGAACACTCCCTCTGGCCACAGCTGCAACCAAACACCCCCAAAACGTTACCATCACAGGTACCGCTCTCATGGTCACACCTCAAGACCAGGATGTGAAAGGTACTGACAGGGCACACACAGGCAGGTCTGTATTCTCACAGCTGCAGGGGCCTCTGGCTGCCCTTGGGACACTGAGCTGGCAGCTCTCACAGGAAGAGAAAAGCCATGGCGTGCCCACACAAACTGTGGGAGGGTCAGCCCTGGAGCCTGGCCAGGATGCTGGAGAACCATTGCCAAGTGATGGATAACCAGGCCGAAGTGATGGATAACTATAATTCAGTGCTAAGGTTCTGCCACTGTGCACCTCCCTGCTCCTTAGGACCCTCTCTCCCTCACCACTCCCCAAAGCAGCAGCAGCCTCTCACACCTCCCTGTCCTATGTCTGCCCCACTGCTCGCACTGTGATGGCTTCCTGGCTCAGCCAGCCCTAGCCCTGGCCCCACTGCCACCAGCCCAGGGCTGGATGTTGGCCCCTGCCTGCCTACCCGCTCCCTGCTCAGGTATTGGAGCACTCTGGGCATCCTGGGCTTGCAAGGCCAGGACGAAGAGGAGGAAGAGGCAGTGGGTGAGGACCATGACCCCCCGTGCTCGAAACATGCTGCTGCTCCTGCTGCTGCTGCAGCTGCTGCAGTGTTTCTCAGATTGGGCACTGAACAGCAAAGTGGGGCTCTGTAACCTCACCTCAAATG